>JADDOF010000147.1:0-31071 GCA_019603395.1 Cyrtorhinus lividipennis | reverse complement strand
GCCGACGAGGACCATAGGCACCTCCTCCGCGTCCTGCGTCAAAAGGAGGTTTTATAGTATAGAACAGTTAGGCGCCTATTTTTTTCTTTTTTTCAAATATTTGTATTTATGAAAAACACAAAAGTAATACAACAAATCCCCAGTAAAAGTAAAATGCTTGCCTAAACCTACTGACTCGACACATGACGATTCAAAATAAATCGTGTCACCAAAACGCATTTCTACGGTACCCACGTCCGGGTGAGGTCTTTAGACCTCAAGGATCACAAATCGGCTCAGAATTCACGCAACCATCTCGTGGCGTTTAGTCAAAAATGTCGGATAATGCGGACAGGAGGAATTTCGACCACTTCCATTACATAGTGACTAATGCGATAAGAACGTAACTCGACAACGAAGAGGCTGAAAGATAACGGAACTGAAAACTTTGATACTCTTGACATTTATTTCAAATCTTTTAATCGTATGCCTTCTTTCCCTTCAAATAGGAAGAAGTAACTGGAAGAAGATTTTCGTTAGTCTCATCTCATTAGTGTACAACGGAGGAATGCCACAAAGTAGAAAAGAAGGCTGTCGGTATCAATCTCATCTACTGGGCCTCAGATGTGACCGAAACTACAAAGAAAATAGCGACCAAATGCCGAACATAACGTCAGATGTTACACCAAGCTCTGGGAAAATACGGTTTATGGTGATTTTCAATGGAAATGACAAGTTGAATCGACGATTGAAGTGAAATCTTACTACTCCTATTCAAATATCGAGAGACTGGCTCAGTTTTGCCGATAGGAGAAACCTGGCTGTAGTTAACTATATTGATGGCTCAGCTAAGCACGACCTCACTTCAGCACCAGGGATTTCCAATCCCGATATTGGCGTCCAACAGGCTATGATCAAACGGTCGTACCAAGTAAGACCCTGGATTGGGAATAAACTACCCTGAGGACACTTTTTCGGCCATGAACTCTACGGAACGAGTCTTGATATCGTCATAAGGGCAAATTAACGCACACGAATCGCATCTAAGCCACTCCAAGAGGGGAATTAAGGCGAAAAAAGCGTCTTAGGTAGGCGGAATGCATTGATTCCATTGAGGTGATTCACCATCGTGTTTCCACCTCAACAATTTATATCTATGAAAACACGATTGCGATTACACTCAAGTATTAACTGATGGTAATTTGCACTCACAAGGTGAAGGATAGAGTACATAGGGATATGGAGTCCCGAAAAGAAGAGGATTTCATGAGCTGAGATGATCATTGGCAGAATTGGCCATGGGAGTGGCACTAAGTATAGAATATTACCGAGAATGGATGAGGAAGATACAGTTGATGAGAGGTAGAGATAAATGGGAAAATTTGAAGGGTAAAACAATAGGACGAAATTGGAAAAGAAGCGATGCGAGTGCCGCGATGGTGTACGATTATAAGGAAGAACTTGTAGGGTTGGCGGAGACAAATTTGCACTCAATCGGTTTGTTGATTAGGGATTTGATGGAAGTACGAAGAATGTAAATGCGATTTAGAAGAGCGGGACGTAGGTAGGCGTTCGTGACCGTAGATAGTAAGAGCTAGTCACAAGTAGACGGTCTATTGAATGTGAGAAAAAATTTGAATACCAGGTCGTTCGTTCGTACCTTGACTCTTTTGATCTGTTCACGGTACATTCCGATGTCTTCAAAACTTTTGACGCTATTAACGGCGAAAACGAGTAGAAACCCTTCGCCAGTTCTCATGTACTGGTCTCGCATCGCGGAGTACTCCTCCTGCCCCGCCGTGTCCAGGATGTCGAGAAGGCAGGTCTCTCCGTCGATAACCACCTGTTTTCTGTACGAATCCTCTATCGTTGGATCGTACTCGTCGACGAAATGATTTTGAATCAATTGTATAGTCAACGCACTTTTTCCTACACCGCCAGCACCCACGACCACCAATTTGTATTCAGTCATCGCTGATTGAAGCACACACCTACTCCACAAAGAGTACACCACTTCGCCGATCGAGAACGTGGTTGTAGCTATTTTGGACACCCGTGGCGATTAAATGACAGCGGAAAAAGCCATTTTCGTCTTATAGGATAAATAGATTCAACAAATTCACTTTTCTTACATAAATTATTTTGTTATTAAAATGAGTAAGCCTAAACTACGGGTAATACAACAAAAACCAGTATGGCCAACTGATCACAGAACACTACCCCCAGTTAGGACTCGGCCTTCAACCAACATTCTCGCTCATATTTCCCCACTTGTGCATTTTTCCCTGTTCAAGTATTCGTCCCACTATTTCTACTTATCTTGCTGCCTCCAAACGATTTTAATGCGTCTTTATTACCCGAAGAGTTTTTATTAGCCTTTATTTTGACTGAAAACCCACTGAGACAAATTCGTACAGGTATCTTTGATGATGTAATTCTCTTGAAAAACAGGAGATTACTCCAAAAATGTTTGTTTAATCCTGTTCTGAATCCCCACAATTTTGAATTCCATCCTCACTACGCTGTACTACATTGCAACCCCTTATTATTCCTCCTTCAGATTTTGGTATTATAAATTAGAATATTGAAATCTGAAGACTACTCTTCACCAACCCTGTCAATAATGATTGGATATACAGTTTACTTCTTGCCACATTTCTGTGGCTCGAAATCTTGTTTTCAGAGAAGGTGCCACCAATAGCCAGATAAATATTCATTTGAGGGCTTTTGGGGACCTTAAGGTGGACGGACATTGTGATTTTTTTATTCTACACATATTGAAACGTAAAAATCTTAGGAAGAAAATGTTTTTCGATAAAAATAAATCCAAGTATTCCGAAAATAATCCAACATTCATGTTCATCCAGGCCCCTTCAACACTAGAGAGAAAGTTCCCTATCAGAGGGAAAATTACCCTTAATGTGGCAACACTGAGTCACCAGAGACCTCAGTTGTTGCCTCCGGTTTTTTCTTCCACCAGACCATCTTCATTTTGGTGGCTTGCGCTCGACTCTAGATTATCCTACAGCACAAATAAAGTTAATTTTAATCGGTTGAGTACTTGGAGATAATTTTTCGAATCAAAATTTCCTTGTGTTAGAGCAGTGAGCGAATTGGTTCTAGCCGGGTGAAATATTGAGTACTCATATGCGACGTTGGGAGCGCTAACGAAGTTGAGGAGTTCCTTCCACAGGTGTTCTTTAGAGGGGGGGGGGGTCATCATATGACAGCAAAGAAGAGAAAAATATTTTTATTTGCCCTCTTGTTTTCAAAAATTTTATTTCACAGTATTTCCAACGAGAACAAAAGTTAAGTGACAGCCTGAAATGCCATTCCAGTCCTAGTACCTCCGTTATCACAACTACGTAGCTACCGTAAAGAAGTAGCCCAACCAAAGTATTTATATTCTCTTACAGAATACCTTAATATTCATTTTTACTCTGTACTTGTACCTACCTACGTACGGAAAAGACTCGATTACTCGTAACCCTTGTCGGGGGCTCAAAAAGATCATATTACTTTAGCATAGCTAACCGTTAGTTAGAACTATTTTCGAGAATAAAGTTTGTACATTTTCCTAAGTAAATTGTTTATCTGGTACAAACAATAATTGAAAATCAACAGTAGGATGTAAGAACAAAGTTTCGGTATAACGGAATTTGGGTACCTACGTGGTGCGTATGCGTAATTCAGTGGGTAGCACACACGTGCTGCGCTCTGTATGTGAGATGCAAGACTCTTGTGGAACCTTCTGCTGGCGCTTCTCGATGATAAGACAAAATAATCACTTTTTTCTTTTATCACATCTTTATTTACTTCAAAATGGCGAGAGTGGGCACATTCCCTCCGTGGTGACTGTTGCGATTAATTTTCGATTAGTTTTCTTCTTTGTTAGCGATGTGCGCCGTTGTTTTTTTGTTGATCAAGTTGTCTGTTGTGTCGCATTGAAAATGTTAATCAAAAACGTCTCGTAAGAATTCATCATGAGGTGGCCGGATCAGACGACTCACCTTGGCCTGTCTAATATGATTATGAACTTGAGTTACCTGGCTGTGATGGGGTATTGAATTTCGTCCGTATATTTTTTGGTCGTCATTGTTAGTTTCTTTTATCGTGTGGGAGCATCCTTCTTGGACCATATTGTTGGTTTTCCACCATGGACGAGAGGAAAGTTGTCGATTACTTCGTCATCGCGGGTCTGTCGCCGAATTCAGCCCCTGCGGACGACTTGCCGTCTGTCAAGAGTCTCAGCAAAGCTCCCATCACCGATATCGCTGTGATTTTCCCTGCCTTGGGTGAGACTCTTCCGGAAGATTTTACAGTGATCAACAAAACACCCACAGGTACATGAATACGATGGACATTTACTGCATAATTAATATTGTCATGCCCTGTTGAGTAGCACTAGTTGTGAGCCCTTGTGTTTCGGTCAAATTACATGCTATTCATTTTCTTCCAATTTCATCTCATAAGCAAAAACCCACAATGAATGAAGGACTCTCTAAAGCTGCGGAAATGGTATGATTGTAATATAACTGGAACTTTTTTGCAGGATTGTTGGCTGATCTCAATCATGGAAGTTTACGAAGCCCTGAGGTGTTTTTGTGCTATAGGAGAGGGCGCGACAAACCTCCTCTCGTCGACATCGGGTAAGTTATCGTTCAAGGACGGATGAGATATTCCGATATAATGATGCTTCCACTCATGAATCTCAGTTGGCTTGTTAGACGAGACGTTCGGATCCTATACATTATTTATAAATGATAGAAGATTTTCAACTGTCATTATCAAGTCACTATGTCGCTGTTTAGTGAGCTCACTTTCGATGTGCCTTGAAAAATCCGGAAGCCTACTGCGAACCTGAGCATTTTTTGGGTGACTTAACTAAACGATTACTAATCCAAAGGTGTCTCCTGATTTCAGAGTCATGTACGACGGTAAGGAGAAAATATTGGCTGACTCGGAAATCGTTGAGAAATCGTTCAAGGACCATTGCGCCAGCGTTAATAACTCTGCCGCCAAAACTTTCCTGACCTATCGACGAGCGTCACCGACGATGCCGTGTAACTCCCTCGTCGTCACCGACATTTCTGTGATTATAACGAACAAAGGAGAATCCGTTCCCCATGCGTTTTGTTGCATTAGAAAAAATCTAAATCGTGGTTTGGTGAGTAAGAGGGATGCGTCCGATTAAAAACCAATACGTTTGAAGGAATATACATCGGGGGAGTTTTTTCCCCACATACGCTTTTATAAAGGAGTCTTGATTTGATAATTTAACATCTATCCTCATTTTAGGTTGGGTCAGACGTTTACATTTGCTATAAAAAGTCAGTAAATCGTCCTAATTTGATCAGCTACAAATCAGGTAAAGCTTCTGCACACTTGGCCTGCATGGTACATACCACGTTCGTATGTATTAGCTTGTTTGATAAATCCTACATCTTGATTTCAGGAATCCTCTTGAGGTACCCGTTCGAAAATAGGCCTAATTTACCTCTTCCTGAGAGCGTTCCTATGTTTTGCATGCCGCTGGGCTGCAGCCTAGAAAAATGGCCTAAGTCGGCCCGACAACCTGCGCCTATATTTTCTACTTTCGTTCTCACGGTATCAGATGCAGCTGAAAAGGTAAACTTCATTCTTATTGCGACTTTTAAATTTTTTATAGTTAGAGAGATTATATTGTTTTTGTTCACTGCGCAGCTCTACGGGTCTGCCGTCACATTTTATGAGCCGTACGCGGTGGACAAATTAACGGACGAACAAAAATCCCTACTCAATCACGTAGAGGGCTCCGAAGACTGGACTTACCATATCAACAAATGTATATGTCTCCTGTCGCGATGGCCTTTTTTCGACACGTACGAACGGTTCTTGATGTTCTTGTACGACATGTCCCGAGAAAGTGGCCCTCATTCCATCTCCATAGAAAGGTAAGGCTATCCCGTCATCTGAATGTCCCTTTATTCAATTTAAGACTTTTAGAAAAATTATCCTGTCTTTCCTTGTGTTCAATTTCCAGGTTCATCACGTATTTTATCGAAGACATCCCTTTTCCCGGTCCTCAGAGGCCCTGCATCATGGTGCAGTTGTCACAATTTGATCGTTTGATTTTAACCCAACCCGAGGATTTGCCTCTACCTCGAAGGTACTCGTCGTACTTACGTTTTCTTTGTGAAATTCGTGATTTGGTCGCATTAATGTGCCGCGTTCCTGTTTACAGTGGCGCCGGGTTTCGACAACTTCTCGTCCACTTGGGTCCCGACAACTGCCTTCTCATCCTTTTATGTGCCCTGACAGAACAAAAGATACTCGTTCACTCACTCAGGCCCGACGTGTTGACAGCAGTTGCTGAAGCAATTTCTATGGTGCGCTATCTTTCATCATCCTCTTATATCTAAGGTTCACCCAGTTGCTTACTCTCTCAATTTCTTTCAGATTATGTTCCCCTTCAATGGCAGTGCCCGTACATACCGCTGTCCTCTCGGTCTGGCCGAAGTCCTTCACGCTCCTCTCCCGTTTTTGATCGGAGTGGATTCGAGATTTTTCGATTTATATGATCCACCCTCCGACGTCAACTGCGTGGATTTGGACACGAACAACATTACTTTGTAAGTTTTCCATAGTGGGACGAAATTTTGATGATATCAAATTGATAAAAATGAGATACCTTTGGAGAGAAAACTTTGGTGGATTGTTCCTATCCAGCCAGAGGTATTATAGCCCCAAAACCCGGACATGCTAACCAAGGAGTGATTTGAGGATAATATAAAAAAAGTTGAACTTTTTGCAGTTTTTCTGCTCCAACTTGAATATTGAACGCTGGACTAGCTCTAACTGCAGGAAATGCAATATTTATTGTCAAGTTAGAGCTGGCCAACTGCAAAAAAAACGGGTTTTAGGTACTTAAGTTGTCAACTCTAGGTTCGCGATTTTGCCGGTATCACCCCTGGCTTGAAAGGTGAACTTAATTAGCAAAGAAGGGGCGCATGATAGCTGGACATAAGGAACATTCAGTGATGAGTTTTATATCATTGTTTCTTGCTTGCCCTTTCATCTATCCAAGTAATCAATCGAATTCCACTTTTCCTTACCAGTTGTGACGAAAAGAAACACCTTTCGATCAAACTCTTGCCAAAGAAAGCTGGCAGAGCTCTGAGGAGCACGTTGGAAGACATGTGCCAAAAACTTCAGTCATTCATGGCGCAGTCCTTGGAAACTGTGAATCAAAACGCTGACAACTCCATAGACAAAGAATTTCAATTGAAGAAGAAAGAAGTCAGTATTTCTTGGTATCATATTGAAATAATTGAATCTAGTCTCATCTTTTCTTGTGTAACGTGTCTTATTGCCCGCTTGCAGCAAAGACTGGAACTTGATATACAAGAAGCATTTTTAAAATTTATGGCCACCATTTTAAAAGGATACAGGAACTTTCTTCTCCCAATCACGAAGGCACCCACGATTGGCACCACTGACACGAATTCGTTATTCGATTTACAGGGTAAGTCTCCCATTGACTCACAAAATTTATTTAAGAATAACGCACAAGTTCAAAATATTTTAAAGCATCTCTTTAATACTTGACTTTTCATTCTGCTTAGGTTTCCTCCGATCGCGTGACAAGATCCACAATAAATTTTTCTCTCTGGTCACAAAGACGCAGATGTTTATTCGCTTTATAGAAGAAAGATCTTTCGTGTCTGACATGGACGCGGGGTTGGCGTTTTTTGATGAATGCACCGAAAAAGTACAGATTTCACTTTCTATGAAATCCTTTCTTGTACGGTCCGCAAAATATTCTCAAATCCTGGAGGTAACAATAGCTTGTTTTATTTCAGGTTGAAGCGGATGATGAAAATCAATGCAAGCTGTTGGAAGTGGAAGGATCACATTTCAGTGAACACACAGTCGTGATACCCCCTCCTGAGCAGCAACATGTTCAGAGGTTTCAGTACGATGTGAGTTGTAGCTTAGGAGCGCAAAATGATTTTTTTGAACTTGCCTTTTCTTATTTGGAGTGTGAAGAGGTTTTGTGACGATAAACCGGACACCCTGAATAGTGATAGCTATGAGCGATTATTTAGAATCGAAACCTTCTCAGCCAGTCCCTCTTGAAGTGTGGAATTAGGTCCGAAATTCTTTGTTCCAAAATTATTACGGCGGACCGTAGAAATTCTGTTGTAACAAACTTATCAAACTTATTGCTGCACATTTTGAACAACTGCTGCGCAATACAATATTTCAAATTTCTCTGGGAGTCCTTTGCCTTCAAGTTCCTCCATGCTTCTGTCGTAGAAGCAAGTATATTTTTGACCGAATGGAACATTGGAGTTATTGCTTCAGAATAATCCTGCACCAGTCATGCACTTTGGGCTTCATTGCCTGATTTATCCCTTTAACCCACGTTTGTATCTGCAGGAGTTCACGTTGGACATCGAGAGATTTAAAACGTATTCGACCACAGACAGTTTCTCCAAGTCCAAAGAAAACTCGTCGAGTAATCGATTAAGCGGGACTGGGGCCCCTCCTGGCAGCCCAATGGCACGTCGGACAAAGTACGAAATCAAAATAGCCCAAAAAATGGCGCGGAAATGGGCTCTGACTCCGCGCCATTGGGGAAACTGCCTTTTAGCCACATGTTACAGGTGAGGAGTGCTCATTGTTTTGCTGGCGGTCTTTCAACCGAGATTGACTACTAAAATTTGTTGTTCTTGCAGCATTTGGTTTATCCACTTACCTAGCTACGTCATAGTTACCCAAAACCCGCCGTCTACGCTACGGTATGCTTATGACACGTTGATCAGACTTCACAGAGTTAAGATAGTTCTCGATGAGGTCAGTATTCTGAACAATACCTTTTAAAAGAACAGCTACATTGGATGTATCAGGTTTTAGTTAGCCGATCGAGTTAGGATCAAACAAGATTTTATACACAATTTATTCCATGCTGGTCGGTTCACAGGTGTGTTACCGAGTGATGATGCAGCTGTGCGGCGTCTACCGGCTGCCCGTCGTCGCTGTGTTGCTTTTGATGAACATGAAGAGAGAGCGGCTTCAACCCAACGCCATCACTTACGGTTTCTACAACAGAGCTGTACTCGAGGCGTCGTGGCCTTCCGGAATGGAAAATTCCAGTCAACTACTTTGGAACAAACTCAGGTGGTCTATTCAAACTATTGATGCAGTAAAAGGGAGTACGCAGAATTCCTGGTAACCTGTTACTAATTTTTTTTCCAGGAACGTCGTCATGGGAGCGGCACTGTTCAGAAGAGCTGGAATGAACGCGAGTAGAAGGCGGTTATCAACGACGACCGAAGAAAGCCTTTCAATTGCCGAGGCTGCAGTGAATTGTGGGTCGAGGACATCCATTGACAGCGCTGAAAGTCTCAGTCAAAAACCCAATGGTAAGTAAATTTACAAATTACCCTTCAAAACAACAATTATTAATCAAGTTCCGAAGATGGCTGAATGTGACAAGAAATAGAAGGTGGGGCTAATGAATCAGATTTAGTGAATACGAGTACTGATGTGAATACTTTTTTTGAATAAATTTTTCTTTTTCACAAAATGCTGTACTTAAAATCAGGTCACTTTGATGTAAGTTCTATATTTTTCGTACAATGCGAATTGTGCAAATGTATTTTTTCTTCATGTTCTCCTCTTTCTTCCCCAAAAACAAAATCTATCATTAAAATAAGTGGAATTATTTAATAATTTTTTACCGAATTCGTGATTTTTAGTAAATCCTCTTGCATTTTGGATAGCTTGTGTCAAAATTTAAAATTACAAAGAAATATAGTAAATTGTGGATTTAACCCACAAACAAGTATGAATTTTCTGAAAAAAATTGCCAAAAAATGGGACTTGTAAAAAAATTTGTATAAAAATGCGATTTTGTTTCATCATCAGTACTGTACACCCTTGTGGTATTCACCAAAATTCTACTGACCTTGGAAAGCGCTTTCTCTACGACTAAGAACTAGATCTGTAGGAATAGTGAATAATAATAATAAAGTGAAGGGTTGGCTCCCTTTTTCGCATTGCCAATCCTGTCCTCAAGAGTACGAATTACCACGTAAAGAACATTTCAGAACCAGCTGTGGCGAATTTGTTGGACTTGACTGAGTCCACTCCCGACGTGAAGAACCAGAACCTCGATCAACAGGATGATTCTGGTACGTTTCTCGAAACCAGCTTGAAACTAACCCAATCCGTTGATTATCTGGAAGTTAAATACAAGACTTTCTTGTAAAATTCACGTTTGAGGTGATGGTGTTCTCCTATATTCCTGTACTAACAGTGCACGAACTCGGGGTGGTGTTCTTTCTTAAACGAGAGACTTGTTTTTTCTTAACTATTCCACTTTAAGGATAACTGCTAAAGCTGTAAGTTAACGTTCGTTCGTCGACGGAGTCGTTCTTCGACCTCTTGTTCCTATATGAATGTTGATATTGAAGCTAACTGTTCATGTCTGTAGTTAAGCGGTCATTTAGCCGACTTTACGCAGAATGTCACAATCTTCAACTTGTAACGCACAAAATTAACAAGTTAGCGATTTTCGATCTCACGGCGACCAGTTGGGCGGGACAGTTTCAGATTCGAGAAGTGATGAGCGTATCAATCAGTGCCTTATGCTACCAGAGAGCTGTCATTGGATTGTAATCCATCCGTCCATCATTTTGGTTCTTCTGGGACACTCTCCTCCCGGTTGTGAGATGAATTTGGTATTTTTTGTTTCAGATATGGGATTGGCAGGCTCGGAAGGCTTTGCAGTGTTCGACAAGTTTCGAACTCGTGTTGGAAGCATCGTCCGCCCGTCGGGCTTACCACTTCTCAGCCCAGTCACCTCCTACAACAGGCAACCTTGTAAGTATTGGTAAGCGTTTGCATTTATCATCACTCGTGAAGCACGTCTGAATCATTACCTTTGGGTTTTCAGTTGATAGCAGCGCTGGCCTTCTGATTACCGGTCAAGGGGGCCCAATCAAAGGGGAAAGTATAGATTTGGAACAGCTTGATGTCTTGACCTCTCCCATTTGCCCCCCTCCGAGCGTTTTGGCCAATCCAAAAAGATACTTCAGGAGCGGCTCTTGTACGGAGTTTCCCCACAATCAGTTGCGGCAGGCTCCGACAAGCCCGCCTAAAAATGCCGTCGACAGTACGTTCAGGTTACTGACACGGTGAGAATTTTACTTTTATCTTCAATCGTCATGAGTCTAGAGTATCGTCTTGACTCTAGAGTACTAATTTACGCTGAGTGTTCCCTAACAATGAATCCTATTGCTAAATTTTAAATTTCCAGTTCAGAGAGTTTCGCTCATGACGCGGGAATACTCGCCAAATTGAACATGCTGAAGATGGAGTCTGACGCCGCCTCCCCTCCAGATCACAAGAAACTCCAAGGAAACCATTCTGGTCCAAAACCGTGGCAGCCAAAAGTAGTTTTCAAACGGCGTAGGAGCTTAACGTTGAAGAATTTCATGGATACTGCGGCTTCGGATAGTTACGAGTCATCTAACGAAAATTTAGGTTCGACCGGTAAGTAAAACAAGTAATGCTTCCATGAAAAAATGGTTCGTTCTACTTGACGTAACACCAACATTGTTGCCAATTGTTCGTGGCAAATAGCACTCGGAGTTTTCTTTTGATATTTTTTGCAGGGAGCGGAGGTAGAGGTAGTTTCGAGGACATTTACAATAACATGGACACCCCTAAAAGAAACCGCCTCTTTAACGCTATTGGGGCAAAACTGAACAAATTGAATCCCGATCGGCACAGCACTGGAACCATCGATACTACCGGTACGCCCGGTAAACTTACTTGTATTTCAATAGCACTCATATCAAAAAACTTAAAATTGAAAATACTAGAATAGAACAATTTAATATCTGTGTATTTAGTATTATGCGTGAAATGAATATTTCAAAATGAGTTCAATCTTACCAATTTATTTGAAGTTGACTGTAAAAACGCTTCAAATTAACAATTTAATGGTTTCCTCTTGACGATTCCTAGGGTCTGGAGATCGAAATTCTGATACAATTAAGTCTCCGGTTAAAAGTCCGTCGAGAACACCCGTCACTGAAAACGACCCGCTGGGAGCTTTGGACTTGGATGAAAATGAAATCGACGAGACCGCAAATGACACCAGAGTGTCGCGGGTGAGTTTCCTTGGCTAGGTTATAGAGTTTCAACAAAGGGATTTATAGGTTTTAGGTAAGCCTACTTACTTTGAATCCAACTGCAGTGTTCTATCAATTAAATTAAATTGAAAAAAAAAAAACTGGTCGCGGAAAGGTAGAAACTGAAAGGGTTTTGTTAGTAAACTTTTCAAAAATTGTTTTATTTTTGTAAGAAAACATCCCAATACTTATTGTAATTTTTCTGAACGTTACTCGAATTTTGTGTTGCTTGATGTTTTATTAAAAATCAATTCGTTCTACTCTAAATCCCTCGGAGCCAACTTTTCCAAGTACTTTAATAATGCTTCTTTTTCACTATTCCCCCCCCCCCCCCCTCTCGTTTTTGACATTGAAATTTTCAATTTTGCCGCGATTGCACGAGCATTCCTCCATTTTACAAATAATTAACATAAAAATAAGAACGAAAAGAGGATAAATAAATAACTAAAACAAAGTATTTTGAAAATCTCGAAACAGAGTCATCAAGGGACTGATTTTCTATAATTCACGTACGTTGAAATGACTTGAATACCCGTAAAACTGCAAAGTTAGTAAAATCGTGTTAAATCTATGAAAAGAACTGTTTACTTTAGAAAAATTACAACTAAATCTCAATTTGTCAAAATTCTCCGTCTAACATTGAAGGATTCTTATACATTTTAAATCTTTCCTTGTTTGTGATTGTATTTACAGTATTTCATTTATTGTTATTTTTTGTTGAGGATTTTTTTTACTTTCTAGCCCAATGTAGGGACTCGTAAACGTACATTTTCAAGAAAAACACAACGATAGTCTATTACATTAAAAGTAATTAATGAGTGTACTGGTTAAAAAGATTTCAACGGTCATGTAGTAGTTCATGTTAGTTAGATGACCTGACCGTCGAAGTCGTTTTAACCATCGCACTCATTCATTACTTTGGTGTAAATTATACCATCAGATACCTATTATGAAATATAGACTATAGACTATTAGATTACGCCATTTACTGTTGAAATGGGTTTCCACAACCTCGTCGCAAGTGATTTTATTCGTAACATTTTCAAGGTTTAATGTTTTCCTCTTTGAATTCTCCAGGGCCACGTCGGAAATTGAGCTGGACCCAATCCGGAGCTCCTGTCCTTTTTTGATCGACGGACGAGCGATTGGAATTCCTCCGTCGTCCGAAGCGCCACTTTCATCAACGAACAGAATCCGACGAGGACGAAGGGACTTTGGACCCGGAATAACCGAAAACCGCTCCATCGCTCGTCAACAATGCCCACTAATGTTGGGGACGCTCCTTACCAGATGGGATTCTCATCATTCAAATGCCTTCGTTCACGTGAGGATTCCTATTAAAATAATTTGTTGCATCTTTTTATAGCTACGATGTTAATGTTGCTTCGAGTTCTTTATTTGATGGATTTTTTCCTAATCTGAGGCGCACCTGATGGAAGTGATATGAGTTATTTTGGAACCAACTACACAATAAATACCTACTCTGTTAACATTTTCATGAAAAATATTTTCTGAATTCTGACAACTTGGAATGATTTTCCAAAATTCAGAGTCCAGTAGGTCACGCCTCAGGAAAAGACGTTCCGTAGTAATTCTCAACTATTCCAAATGGTGGTCTCATGATACTAAATTGACGTTGTTTTTGGCTTCGTTTTCTGCTAACCATTTGAACCTGCGGTCACATTACGTAGATTTTATCGTTGACGTCACTGCTAGCTCACACTAACCGTTTTCTTGCCCTTCATTCGTTTGAATTTACATTCATCTTTGATTCACCTCTTCATTAGCGCTTGTTTTTTTATTTGTTATCTTATGATTTTACATAAAATAATGTTGTGCTTCCACAGTCGTATTTCTCCCGCTCGGTTTAGCCTTCGAAAAGCCGCTGATAAGATCAATGCCCAGATGATTGAAAATGCTATAACGAGCCTCAGGTAGTTATTGTAACATGGATTTGATTTATATCGCTTCTTAATTTTTTACATTGTATAAAGATTTGACGTTGAAGATGACAACTTGGTGAAGGGTTGTCTGGTAAAATGGTTTCTTACCTGTCATGCCAGTAAAATGTTTTGTGACTTTCCGGTGGCTCCTTGAACACCAGACTACTGAGCCCACGCTGGTACGTTGCCAGTTCGTCATTCGTTTGCTCAGTTTTGAATTCGTTATAATGTTACTTTGTATGTGCAAGGAGTGGCGAGGTATCATGTTGGTTGAAATGGTTCTAAGTTAAAAGCAGTTCGGATGGCGAAAAGATTCTTTAGGATTCAAGTTTTATATGGCATTGGGTGCGCATGCTGCCTGAACAATTCTGCGAGTTGCATCATATCGAGTTTGTTGATTTGAGTTCGTTTGCATTCTCCTCTCTCCTTCTTGTTCTAATATAGGGATGCCAAAATATCGATTCGTTTCTCAATACTGGGGACATCCGTGAGGCGATGTTCACCCGCAATATATTTTTACTAGTACATGTTTTCACTTGAGACTCAAATCCGATATTATTTCCGGGATGTTCAAACTAATATTTTCTCCCATGAAGCTAAAACTATCCATACTAACTAATAAGAGTGAAAGGAAGTGAATACGTGATAGGCAGTACGTCCAACTTCGATTTATTAATTGGTTACCACACTACTCTTCAGATTTTTGCCCCAACTTCAACTTTAAAGATTCATGCAGTTTTGCATCTACCCTTTGTTTTTGTAAAGGAATGAATTGATATATGTATGCGGCCTGATAGCGCAGAACTGTCTACAGGCAACACTGAGAAAGAAATGTGCATGTTTATCTTTTTTTTCTTGTTGAAAAAATTAACCTGAGCTTCAAGTGTGTATTAACTCGCCCTTCTGATTGGACATCAGTTTTTGCAATTTGTAGACTACCATAACATACTTGTTTCTGTCATAACCTGCTCTGGAAGCCCTGCATGGAGATAAAAGCCCAGCTATAGGGAAATGTCTGAGTTGGAGATTGATGCTCTCAAAATCATAGTGATTAGGTGTGAAGAAGGCGTCAGCATCACCTGACTAGGGCAGTCAGCTGCTGGTCGGGTCCTGGATGCTGCGCATTAGGAAGTGGGAAATCTCTCCAGATTCCAGGCCTCAGCCCCACACTAGTCTGCGTAAAAATAAAAACAGTCTACGCTGAATAATTTAAGTTCTCGACTTCCTCGTGTCAATGATGGTGGGCCTTAGCTACGCCCTTGTGTTTGGGAAAACAAAAGCATCGACGTAATTTGTTGACCATTTCCTGCGTTCTAACCATTTCACTCATTGTGTAATTGTCGATATTTTGTCGCATTTACAGCCCGAGCAGCTTACCTCCAAGAAGTCCAACGAATTGATTATGGGAGGACTGAGCAGTTTGAAATCCGCCGCTACGACTGTTGCGAAGAAATTTGACGAAATCAAAGGAGCCATATCTGCCAACAGCACACCAAACAAATCCAATAGCCTGTGAGTATTGTGATACCAGTCGTGGAGATGTAAAAGCGTCATGTCGTCAGACCTTCGGAAGAATAACTCAAACGACGACGTTCTTTGAGGAGCGTTACACCTTCCTAGACCCAGGAAAAGTCAACTTTTGCCATTTTTTTTTCTCGTAATTTCGGGGAATTATCAACAAAACTGTGTGACACTTCTCTCTAATTAGAAACTTGAGCGCTAGGATTCGGTTGAAATACAATCGGTTAACGTTCTCATCAGTTCAATCGTTATTGCTGACAAAGATGTGTTGCTTCGGGGAAATATGTTTTGGAAAATTCCGTTTTTGATGGGAAATTAACTGAATGGATTGGTTAATGTATGATTAATGACATAGGTTGTGCTTAAAACATGTGTTTGGCCAAGAAGTTCTTCAATTTCATAAAGAAGTTTATGAACTAGGTTTGCTAGCTTATATGGGAGCTTACAAAAAAGTTGCTGAGGTTTATGAAATTTGTTTGTTAATTCTGAATCTGAATTAGTAATTTAAATTATGAGTCTGCAAATGTTTGAAATACTTCTGAAGTCAGTGTATGAATTTCATCTTATACTTGAAAAGACTGCATATGTTCGAAGTATTTCGTCTAAGCTCTGCAAATATCTTTGCATGTTTTGTTTTTGTTCTTTCAGAAGAGGCACGTTGGAACGGGATGCCTGTTTGATTGAAGATGAGAGCGAATACAACGAAGACATGCACTATTCCAGAAGGAAGATTTCGAGTGAGTTTTCACCGTTGAACCGAGGCTATGGCGACCTGTGGGGTTCGAATTCTCTCGACAGGCACGGCGAATTGAGTGGAAAAGAGAGTACGTCAAATTTAGGTGAGCCGACGCTGGTTTATGGTACATCTGTTAGTTAAGCTGAGCCTTTGGGTTGTTGGCAAAACCATCTTCGGTATATGTCCGTTTCTCAGGTGACGCTATGCAATGGGCTTCTTTACAAAACGTGTTGTTTCCCAAATCTGGACGAGACACGTCGCTGCCGTCGCAATGGAAGTAATAATGACCACGTGCTCTAAATGCCACAACTGTTCGAGCGTCCTTGTACGACGAAGAGATCATGGCCGGATGGACGCCGGAGGATTCAAACTTGAATACCAAGTGAGTGCTGTCAATCTTTCTCGGCATCGTGGAAACCTCGAGGGTTCTTGGGCGTTATCCTCACGTTCTTGTTTCAGGTGTCAATTCTGTGATAAGGCGACTGTGCCGCTGTTGACAGGTGACTGTAATAGATTTTAGGAACCTGCCCATGCCTCGGAAAGAAAGGAAGATTTCCTCAGTCTCACTTGGCAACTCCTTAGGTATGCATAATGAACTCAGTACGACCCAACGGATATGGCGGTGGTAGAGGAGGTGATATGGGGTTTGATGGTTTGGATCATAGAATTTTCTTTTTATAGAGGTTAGGGAATAGGCACTTGCGAAATTTCGGCTTTAAGTGAAACATTATCGCGTCAAGTTCAAATCTGAAGGTTCACAAATCCGGCGTGGCCTGTCAACTTCAACCTTGAATGATTCGTTTTTTGACGTCTTACCTACAAGAATAATTTGGAAATTATCTGTCCCGGTGATTTCAGGAGCAAGTATGACTTCGTTGGCTGAATCAGGGGAAGTACAACCCAAGGCCTGTGAACAATAGCCGTCCCTTACCTCAATCCTCTCGTCCTGCGAAAGGAACTTGAGTCCATCCTCGCCGCCGAAGGCGACTCGTCCCTGACCCAGTCCAAATTCGTCGACGAACACCCATTATCTATTGGAACATGGTGGAGATTACTCTGCAAATGTTATTCAACGTCTACGTGATATTTCTCTAAGCTACTAACTATAACTTTATTTGTCAGGTGTGGAGTTTTACTCGGATCAACATCGAGTCTCACATGTTCGGTTTGGTGCTTGGGTTTGCCGGAGCGGTCCAGAACCCTCACCCGTCGTGGTCTAACGTCAGCCCGGCCAACGTCCTCATATCAACCATGTGGCACAACCCTCAACTCCACGACGAGGTTCGTGGAGGGAACTATTTGAAAATTGAATTTGTATTTGCTATAAATCCGAGTCACCTAATTATAACTGATTTCTCTCAATACAGGTTGGGCAGCCGATGTACTTGTCTTGGAACAACCTCAACAGCCAGCCAAGTACATTGGTTAGTGCGCTCATCACCGACCACAAACCCGTGCAAAGCAGGTGAGAATATTCCCAAACGATTGTCAGTAATAACTGAAAGTCTCAACATATATAACCGCTTGTCTGTTTTCAGCACGATGGAAAAAGTCATATCATGCCTCCAGTGCAACGACCTCGCCGAGCCTCTCAAGTTTTTGGCTGCGGAAAGGCAGAAACTGAAAGGGCGAGGACACTCTTTGTACAGAGAAATTCTCTTCCTTGGTATCACCGCCCTTGGAAGGGAAAATATCGATCAAGGTTTGTGCATGAGCTTGTTTCTATACACAAATCATAGAACCTTAACTTCGTTTACTGTTTACACTCCCTGCCTTTCATATGTGATGGAATTGCATTTGTCGTCGACTAGCGGTTGCTGGGATTGATTGGGGAGCCCAGGAGGGGCCTTAATTGTTGCTACTGATGGTTTTGTGGCTTTGTAGGGGGAAAGGAGGTCCAACTATTGTACAACAGCTCAATTTTTAGTTCCATACGTAACTAAATCATATTTATACAAACCAATTACTGCACGTTAATTTTCTGCGTCGCATTGGCTTTCGTTGAAAATTCACCTGGGCAGAGGATTGTGCTTTGTTGTGGCACCCAAATCTTCCTTGTATCGGTTATTTATTAATCTATTTTTGGTCAGTTTTGTCATTGCTTGCGCAAGAAGGGAATCTATTCCAACAATCCATTCGTCCATTCCAGATATATTTGACAAGGAATATCAACTCGCTTTTGACAAGCTCCCAGAAAAAACCCCAAGATGTACCTACGCTGTGACCAGCCCATCTCCCTCGGCTCTATCTGTTGTCGACAAACGTTTCGTCCACTCGACTTATGACCGACGCCATGACACCCCCTGAATGTTCCCCTAGCGTATACCGTCCAGGCGTGATACACCTCGTCGACTAATGAAAAAAAAAGTGCTTTATTAATTTTTAACTTTTTTCGCCGCTGCGAGAAAAATAAAATATTATACTTAAGCATTGTATTACTGTTACGTGAAGTTGCAACTAGGCGGTTGTTATCGGAAATGATATTTTTGAAAGCAAAAAAGTTTTCAAAAAACTGCGCGATATATTTTTTTTATTGAATTTTACTACTTGTGCGGTTGAGGAAACGGTGGCTGAGGTCAATTAGATTGAACTCTACCTGTTGTATTAGAATTTTATCTACAGATTTGGTGATCTTACGAAGCCTCCTAAATCATTGTACAAATTATTATTTAAATAGTCCAGTTTTGTTTCTCGTCGTATTGTATCATTAATGTAACTTTTTTAAATGGCAGCAGTGAGTTCCGTGCTTGCATAACACCAAATATTGTTATCTGTGACTCGCGAATTGGTTGATCCAGGTCACGGCTATTTCGGTAATTACCGTACTTTTCAAGCTAAAATGCTTATCACCAAAAATATCTGAAAATGGACTTATTTTTATTTAGTCGTTTTGTATTCGTTTTTTTACCGCTACCAATTGAAATTTATGTGCCAATCAATTTCGAGTCAGCAATATTGTACTATTCCGTCTTGTATTTAATCATTCGTTTTATAACTCGACTGCGGTTCAGTGGTTCGAAAATTCAAGGGCGCAGTGCGGATAAATATAAATGAATTGGGAAATTAGCGTTCTGTTCGTAGTAGAGCGATGCCCTGCTAAGTAATTGGTTTGGGTTCTGGTGATTGGGGTGCCTGTCACTGCTCTTCTTTGCCTAGTTTAGAGTGATGATAAGTCAGTTGAAATCTCCCTGAATAATTTTAGCCCCACAATTTCCTATGTGAAGCAGGGTTCTTCCCATATCCTGCCTGGCGGTCGTTTTCACATGGAGAAGCATCTAAGAAATGACCAGTGGTGGAACGCTCCAGCGCTCCCCACTGAAGATTATGACTGTATGCCCATTTGTTTGAAGTCTTATGTAGTTTGAAAAGGAGCCTTTTGGTTAGGGCACATATTGCAGGTTTCGCACAGATCAGGCGGATTACTTATAGACGTTTTGTGAGATTATTTGGGAAAGGAGAGAAGGTTCATTTAATCTTTGCTAAGCGATGTGTGGTGGGGAGAGGGGAGGTCTATTGTTCCAATACTGCTCTCTCTAGATGCTTCTCCTCCCGCTGGGAACAAATCCTGTAAAAAACCCTCGAGAAACCGTTTAATAAGAACCTTGAACTGTGTAGGACACAATAACTCCCCTCATGGCGCCAGTCAATTTCCCATGTTTGTCTGAAATGTTTAAAAATGACCACGCCTTTTTTAACTCCTTTGTTTAGATCAGAACCAATTCTGAGAGCTCATGTTGGTTGTTTGGAGAAGGATGCCGGAAACGTACAGATTTTGTTTTCTCCAAAACTTTTTGTCTGACACGTCATGTGTCATTTATACATCCATCTTAAATCCCCCCCTAATCAGTTTTATTCAATACTGGTTCAAGTCTGAACTCGTTCCGGTATCCTACAACTGCGCTCTGTCCATTAAAATCATCATTGCGCTAGTTTTCAATTAAGACACGCTTTCGCTTTTCATTTTTATTGACAACGTGATCCATTTGTGATATGTACAACATGCTCAATGACAATTTTTGTTCTTTAATGTTGTGCAAAATAAGAAAAAAACAGCTTGCAGCAGAGTGTGAGTATTTGGAAGGCACTAAATAGAACAAATATTGCGTTTTAAATTTGTACGATTCATTTTTAGAATGATATTATTGAACATTGGTTTTTTTCATGAATGTTATATGTTATTCTATTGGAACAGGTTGACATATTGATATACGTTCTATATCACCTCCTACTCATTAAATTATTATTTAAAAATCATCGACCGCGTCATTTTATTTCAAGTTCCCGTATATTCTTGTAAATTTGTTGCGGTATAAAAGTCGCAGAACTATATCAAAATCAATTTTGTTAACTTGATGTTCTGATGGTAGAGCATAAAGTACTTCGTGTATGAATTTATTATCGTTTCAACATTCGATGTCTTTATTGACTTGTGCCCATTTATTATACAAGTGTCAACGTCATCGACACCCCCTCCCCACCAACCGTGTTATTCTAAATTAACGATGATGTACTTTGATCGATACTTGACCGGTCGACGAAATTAAGCTCTTTCTAAGCGAATATGGTGCTGAATTCAAAGACAAGTGGACAAAAAGTCAGCACCACAAATATTCGTCTTGTCAAAACTTTTCCGTCGTTATCGTGGGATTACGGGTGACATCGGGGATGAAACATAGATTTCGAAATGTATACCAATTTTTGAATGTAAAACTTACTTCCGTTGACGCTTCAAGAGCAAGTTTAAACTTTAAACTTGAGTACATTACATGTTTTCAAGGCGGCAAGGGGAGGTAAATTTTGTAAAAATCTGATTTTCAAGTATCTGTCATCGAAATTTTAATGTTATTAGCATTTCAATTTTTACAACTTTGTGTTCGAATCACCTCGGATACCTTTTAGATGTTGCAGTTCTCAATTCCAAATCAAACTATCTGTAGAACTTCAGTTTTTTGTTTTGGAAGAGAGACATTTTCGGATGTCCTTAATCAATTTTTTAATGGAATTATAATAATTAGGAAAGGTTGATAAGAAAGGATAGTCAGCATTTTTACATTATTCTAATGGACATTAGTCTAATGGCACTGGTCGTTGGCACTTCCCACCATAACCGCCAAGCCCCTTACCAAAGCAAAACTTTTTCATCCACCTCCCAGTCTCCAAATCTACTCATGAATAGAATTAGTACGAAAATTAATACAATTTCGAAGTCGCCTTGTAGCATGTAGCAAGCTGTGTGCTAGACCGTTCGGACCAAAATCGATTTTTAGAAACAATGGCCGCCCTATCGATGTTGTCAACAGTAGATAAGGCTGATAAGGCTTGTGTAGTTTCAACTTTCACTTTCAAAACTTATCTTTACTTTTGGGAGATGGAAACCTGTTCCATTTCAGTTCAATTAAAAATTCACCGGCTCACCCACTTGATTTAGATATTTACTTATCTTTCTTATCTAGCTCGCTCGCACATTATGTCGTTTACACAAGCAATTCTTCGAGCGTTTCGCCGTTTCGAGAGCTTTCGACAATGAACCAACTACTTAGTATGTAACCTTGCGTGTCATGTGAGTGAAAACCGGTGATTGAATCGGATTCAAGGAGTTGACGACTATTTCAATGCGTGAATCGTCGAAACGGATGACTTGTGACGAAACTGAGAATCCACTTGGTCCGAGAGGAAATCGCCAACGAAGACTGTGGTAAAACTTGACGAAACGAAGGCTTCTTTTACAACTAGGAATCATGACTCTGTCGACTTTGACAACTCTTTTTTACGTCGTCACTTCTACCAGTATTTTGACTGCTGTGTGGTACAGCTTGTATTTGACGCTAAAAACCAGATTCAATCTCGAAGG
The DNA here is from genome assembly GCA_019603395.1 of Cyrtorhinus lividipennis. Taxonomy (NCBI): domain Eukaryota; kingdom Metazoa; phylum Arthropoda; class Insecta; order Hemiptera; family Miridae; genus Cyrtorhinus; species Cyrtorhinus lividipennis. The sequence continues at coordinate 8,856 of JADDOF010000147.1, read as the reverse complement.
AGAGTACACAACTCGGATTATAGCCGCGTTCCACGGAGCTCTCTGCGTCGTCCTGGCTCTTGCTTGCATGAGAAACAATGTGAATCCTCTCTATTCACCTGGTACGTTTTCTCTTCAAATATATTTAAACCGAATCTGACTCATCCGCTCATTAGTGTATTATTAAGAGTTTAAAGTTATATTGTTTTGTACTAGGTGAGCCGAACACCATCCTTGAAATTATCACGATGCAAATCAGCGTTGGATACTTCGTTTATGACTTCGTCTGGTGCGTAAAATATCAACCTGAACCGAAAATAATGCTGCTTCACCACCTCGCCAGTATTTTTGCCATGTCGTACATCGTCATCCTCGGTCGATCAGGTAATAAACTAGTAGCCTAAGAGATGGTAAAAACGCTGCAAATTCTTACACACGGGTTGGTTATTCCTCGGACCAGGCGCATGGAGATTCATTTCTTCAACATGGGGGAAATAGTGGGTGTGGCGGGTCCCGGACCCATTCTAATCGATTCAGGGTCCAAAATTTAGTGGAAAATGATACCCCACACGCCTAGGCACCAGAGATATGGAAAACAGACATTCAAAATGGGTAGATAGGTACCCATTTTGACCCATAACCTCATCCAGAGGGTGCCAATCGTTTCGGGATTCATTCAATTGGATTCAGCGTCCAAAACTTAGTGGGGAATGATACCCCTTACGCCTAGGTACCAGAAATCTCGAAAACATATTCAGAATGGGTAATAGATACTCAGTTTGACCCATAACCTCTTCCAGTGGGTACCAATCGTTCTGGGACCCTTTTCGTTGGATTCAGCGTCCAGAATTTAGTGGAAAATGATACCCCACATACCTAGATTGCAAAAAATCTTAAAAATATATTTTTCGAAATTCACATTTTGACCCCCTACCCCAACCCATATTTGGTCCGATCGAGTTGAAAAGTTCGAAGGACTAGCTAGGCCATGAACGGACCCCTGACCAAAATTTCAGATTCTTAGAAAATTGTCTACTACCAAAGTCGGCGTGGACGGCGGACGGACATTGCTAATGTTGTTCAGACTCCTTGAAAACGTCCAGAAAAAATTTTGGCCCGAATCGGAGAAGTTGACTTTTTGCATGAAAACACCCTTAAACTCTGCAAACGATTCCACAATGGTTTATCGTTCTGTTTGTGTTGTGTGAAGGCGCATTTAGAGGTTTCCTATAAAGGTGGTATCACCAAAGTCGTGTTGCTGTACTCAAGTTATGAATCTACGTAGTCACGTTAACACGCCCCACTACATGATACGAGCCGAAACAGGCCGAAATAGCGTGGGTGCCTTTGTACTTCGTCGGGCCCTAACTGGTGGGAAGTGGTACTGAGAATGAAACCAGAAAGGAACCCGTGGTTGTGCTACCAGCGATTGATCACCACCCAAGAGCGAGGAGCTAGTGGCGAAAACCTGAACTGGGCGTCTCAGCTGCGTGGACTTCTTCTGAGGATGGGCTACAATGACTTGTGGGAAGCCCAAGATCCCGACCAAGTTAAACGACTGGGTAATGCGGTCCTAAACAGCTACAGCACGATGGTGGTCTACAGAGATTTTGAAAGAATGTTGTGTTCGAGTTACAATCCAAACTACCTTGCCCTGGTGGAGAACTATTTATGCCAAAATGAATACCTCAACTGGGACGTCCCAATGGACGTAAAAAGAATGGTGTGCCAACTCAGGCTTGGAAACTCCGAGAAGCTTCGAATTTTCTACCGGGGGAGGTCTGGATTGTCGATCATAGTGGGTTGTGCTTTCTGTGTGGCAGGGGAGAGAGAGAATCTATACACCACATTTTTTGTAACTGCCCTCAGCTGAATAATAATAGGGTTCGGTATTTTGGCTTAACTATGCTAAGCCCGGAGTATGTACAGCATTGCCTTTTCGCTGTACCGAACAAGGACTTGCTGTATCGGCTCTTCAATTATACGTTGGCTTACTTGAAAAGGAGAAAGTTTTTGGAAGAGTATTAATTGATGTAGGACTGAGATGAGGGACCTGGTGAAAAAAGATTAAGATGTTTGTTTTTTCTATAATAGGTGTTATTATTAATTTTTGAATTTTTCCCTGCGGTTTTGATCGTTCCTATTTTGATATATTATTATATGTATGTTCATAGTTTTAAGGAAGCGAACCGTTTGTGGTATAGGTCTGTGTAACCTGATAACTACAAATAAAATGCTTTTGATTGATTGAATCTACGTAGTCACATGTGGCCTCACTTGCAGGAGCTGAAGCTATTGGAGGGTTGTGCAGCATGGAAATCACCAACCCTCTTCTGCAAGCTCGTTGGTTCCTTCGCTACTACGACAAAAAGGACACCTACTTGTTTTGGACCGTCGAGTACCTCTTTTTCGGTGAGTGATTGTCTTTAGTGATCGCAATTTTGTCACTTTTCTCCTGATCGCTTTTAAACTCATTGTATTGGATCAATTACAGGTATGTTCCTGTCGGTGAGATTGGTCTACGGCTCCTACCTACTCCATGCGGTTCTCATGTCCACCAAGACCAACTTGATAGTGAAACTCGTCACCGTATCTCTCTACCTGATTTCTCTCGCCTTCGTTCAAAACATTGTCTCCATAGTGCTTTATCGCATAAAGAGGAAACGAAGAGAGGAGTCGGCAAACGCTTCTGACCTTCGCCGAGAGCTTTCTCCCAACGCCGAAGATCTTTAAGCCAATTCCCAATACTCAAAGTAAATAATACATCGCTGCTAATTGTAACTAATGCAATTTTTAACTGTTGGGAGGTTAAGTTTGGCTTTTCAATGTTCTTAGTGTTTTCGTCACCCTCATAGGCATTTATAAATCGTGTTGTTAAGACCCCAAGTAGGGGTAGCCTGACCAAACTATCATTTCTAAAACCGAACATCTTGTTGACCAAAGACCTCAAGAAATGTTATAATTGGGTCATTATAGTCAGGTAAGCCAGAGGAGCAGTGTCATCCCTCAGTTGATTCCGTGTACCTAAAGCTTCAAACTACTGAAAATCTATTTGAAGGCAAGCTTCAAAATTTAGCTCTCATCTTAAATTTTATCCTGTATTAAAATTGTATTTCTCCTAAATGTACAACTTTTTATCGGAAAGGGGTAATGACTTCCACTACTTCAATTTTAAATTATCTGATTCAGTCTAACTGAAAGTCAAAGCCGTCGTAAAATTCACCTATGAAATGATGTACAAATTACACCAGATATTGAGTTTTCTACCGTTCAGTCCCTAGATGAACGGCCGACTCATCTTGAATTCAACCAGGTAGCTGATAAAGTTCATAGGCATCATATTTCAAAGCTTGGTTAGATAGTTAAAGTGAGATCTAATCATTTCTTGTTGCCAATTAGACATGGCTTTTCTCTGTGCATTATAAGCCCAGCTGTGCATTCAGTTGTAAAGTACATTTTTTAGATTTTTAGAATGCCGAAAAAATAAATTTTTGGTAAAGATCAGGCGTAACGGTAAACAGGCGTTTTGCCCAATGTAACTAAATAGGTAGAGCATCTTCAATTAATTGCTTTCCTAATAAGCACAAGTATTCGCACATGCATCATTTACCTCGTATTGTCTGGACGCCTTATATATTATTTGTCGAGTTTGAATTGTGATTTTCTGCATTTTTGTGATGACTTGTTCCAGTGATTTTACATTTCCTAATAGTAGCTCAATTCGCGGTCAATAATTGTGTCGTTGTGATATCAAAATGGCGGGTACTTAAGCGGGCAATGATTTCCTGATTTAAGGTGGCAATCAATAGAAAGGGGAAGGGGATGTTTTCATTATTACTGTCACTGTGAAATGCCTCAATACAAAGCCTGGAATTATAATTGGGGTTTTTCGGTATTCAAAGGAGCATTCGCTAAAAAGTATTGGCATCTTGGTCTCCGTTTTGGAATTAGTAACAGGTCCAGGTATCTCACTGCGACTGCTAGTCTTTCATTGTTTATACACTGCCCGATAGTAATGAAGAACTGAAGTGAATATTATTGACCGTGTAGGGGCCACGTGAGAGTAGGTTGTTTGACAAGGCCTATATAGATGAAGCTTGGTGCATTCAATTATGAATTGTGATAATCTGGTTTGCGTTTCCTTTTTTTAGAACAAATATTTATATGAATTAACCCGCATGATGATCAGTATTTTATATCACTAGTCGTAATTAACTTAAATTTAATCTTACACCCAACGAATAATATTCCTATTTATATCCTTCATTTTCATCGTTGATTTTCTACTTGTATACTGTTATAAGTTGGCTCGGAAACTCCAAGCTCATCCTCCAACCGAAATAAGAGCATTTAAACGGTAGGATGGAATAGATGTTAAGGATTAGTAGGAAAATGGGAAGCTGTGTGACCCTTGAGGCGATCAAAAGGCTGGTAATTGAGCCCTCACGAGGCGTGCGCTCTTTTTCATGAGTCGTAAAATGAAAATGTCGAGAAAATGTCCGTCATTTCCGGACGAACGGCAACATAAATTTTACATGAAAATAGGCTTCATGCTGTACCCTGTAAGCAAGGATATGTCTCAATGAATGTATTCGCCAAATGGAGGCGAATGAAGTGAATATTGAATGTAACTCGTTGATAAGCGCTTTTTCGGAAAACTTGAGGACAAAAATATGATTACATTGACACTTTACCTATACCTATTTTAAGAGATTCAGCCGATTCATGGATGAATATGTGATAAGTAATGATTTCTTGGTCTCTGGTGGGTCCTTAGACGGAAATGAAGTGGAATAAGACATTGCGTACGCTGCAGTGATCGTCAGCAACATGATCGCTATTGCCTATGGAATTGATTCGGAGCTAATAAAGCATAAGACACCTCCTACTCCCCCCCCCCCCCCCCCAGTTTACGCAGAAAAATACAAGATAGTCCCAAAGGATACTAATCCCTGCACACTCCACCATCAGTATTCGGCGCAAACATCGTGAAAATGATAGCTACCCACCGCAAGACTGTTTTTATAAGCTTTGTTATATTATCATAGATGAGTTATTATTCTATATCGAAAGGGAGGAACGCACGCCTTTATTTTTATGTACTTACGTGATAGATTCTACTTACTGCAATTCGTTAACACGCAAGTTGCCTAGGTATGAACATATATTGTGAAATTATTGATGTTTGTTACTTGTTGTAGCCCTGTTCGAAGTAAACAATTAGAGAAGGGAAATCTCGAAATCCAAATAGTCACGCAGCTAAATTGTCGATATAACTTATTTAGTTTCCCATTCTAACATTAGCTATTGATGAGAAATCTAAATCGCACCATTCAAATTTTCCTATGGGTATATTTATCAGATTTATCAGTAAACCACTTGGAATGCACTTTGTAGTAGTAATGCAAATTCATACACGATGAGCAAATCAGAGATATTTAGTGTTTACGTGATTGTAATAATTGTTCAACAGATTTTCTAGTCTTATTAAAGCCATCATTGAACCATATATTTCCTCTGCATACTCAGATACCCAAGCATTGGTGTTTTTGAAGCATGACCCTATTTCCCACTCAAAATATATACATAAGGCGTGGAGGAGCCAATGAGTGCAAAAAGTACAAATGGGGAAAACCAACATTCTGCTACAAAAATCCAAAATGGCCTTGGTGGTTTTTGAGGCCTGAAAATTTTTTGGTGGATTTCTCATAAAAAACCTTAGAATCTTGTAGATGGTCTCAAGAGAAATGTCTCAGGCCAATAAAACGGCTCCTGCAGCCAAATTACAGGCTTTGGCATCATTTTCTGGGCCTAGCCTACTTTTCAGTCAATATCCTTGGTTTCTTCGCCTTCTGGGGGTTGGTTCTAACCCCCTATTTCCCCCTCAAAATATATTCATAGGGCGTGGAGGAGCCATGGAGCGCAAAAAGTACAAATCGAGAAAACCTCTGCTATAAAAATCCTGCCTACTTTTCAGTCAATATCCTTAGTTTCTTACCTTCTGGGGACCTGGGGGTTGGTTCAAATTGGAGGTGTGTACACATATTTAATTGATAACACTGTCAAGTTTATTGACAATAAACATTCAAAAAATGGACTTCTGATGCAATTGTCTCCATTACTGATAGAAGTACATGCACATATACAAGGGAGAGAGTATCAATATCAAATATATCACAATCTAAACCAATAAATAAGCACCTAGGAACTAAATAATGAAGCTTATGTACAGGAAAATACATTTAGTTTCTACAAGTGAGGAATACATCATTCTACAACAGTGGTATGAGCCTAAAGTGAAGTGGTTCGCCGAGAGTGAACCCGCACATTCTAATTACTTAAACAGACAATATACTGCTGCCTTACTTATCCTTATAGTTTCACTAAATAACAAAAATATAACCGACGAGAGTACAATTCCTCCATCAGGTATTTAATATCACAGAGCGTGAAATTTATATCGGTTTAGTAATAATTTTGGAATAATTACAATGTAGACATTCGTGCAGAAATAGTTAAATGTTTGGCACGAGAAATATGTTTATTATTTAGCAATATCAATGCTTCCAAAATAATTTGTCGCCTGTGATATTTTACAAAGTGTAAGAAGTGCTCACTACTGACGATATGGTCAGGATAACCACTCAATTTTAATACCTGACAACATTCAATTAAAAAAAAGGGTGATTATTGAGTGAGACGTCCCCACTTAATTTTGAGTATTTTAAATTCAAATTTTATTATTTATTCTTCGAGGTACCTAATTGAAATGTATTACGTGTAACCATATTAATTATTAAGGGTGTTCAATAAGACTTCCATTTTGCAACAAGAAATAATTTAAAAAAATTAGAACTTGATGGTTTTTTTTTGTTAAGTTTTAGAAAAGACAAATTAGCAGGGAGTGCAATTGAGCAACCATTCACAATCGATGCTAATCATATTTAAATTCAAGCTCTATATTCTATTTAGATTGGAATTTTACACAAGAGAGATACGGTAAGACTTCAAGTGTAGTACATTAAGTTTTTAGGGGAGTAGGAGGAGGGGGGGGTCTCGTGGAACACTGCATATTCAATCTTAGCGAATTATTGATGGAGCATTCGATTTTTTAGCCCATTTTGACTAGAACTATTACCAGGGGGAAATAACTGGGCAAAAATCGACGCATTCAGAATCCCAAGCTTAATCTTTACAGTTGGATAGATGGTGGATGGTGGTTGGGTTGGTTGGAATAGTTGTTGCCAATCGTCTAATCTAAATGATTTTGAATTTTTAACCAAAATAGCTGCAGTGTGGGGGCTTCTCTTTGTGCAGTGACGGTGGAAGAACGGTATTGCTCCAAGACGCGGCGATTTTGGACTTCATCCATGTTCGGCTGAAGATTGGTCGCCAGGTTGAAATTCTTCTTTTTTGGTAGTTGTCTTCAGGAGCGTGTTGGCTCAATCAGGCCACAGTGGATACGTAACAAGAAAAGTAGACATAATCGAGTAACATTACAGCCGGCAAGTTCAATCAATAGGGAAACTCTAGGGAAAACCCATTTCTCTTGGTGGGGATTGCTTGAGATTTGATCAAAAGTTGAGTTTCTTGGCCGAAGGGTTTTTCGTGTTCGTTTTTGAAATGTCGTTGCAACGACTCGAACAGGCGGTTTTACCTTGTTTTTGGTCATTTTAAGTTTGTCTCCGACGGAATCTCTCGGCGGCTCGACGATTTTGAGTTCGATGTTTTTTTAGTGGATTCCGTCCGGGAGGCGCGGGAACAGTTGAATTTTTTTCAAGTGAGTCGTACCTTCGAAGCTCGTCTGCCCGTCGCCGAGAATCCAACGGGTGAGAATGGTTGCCGAGTTCGAAGGAGCTCTGAGTGACTTTGAGTTTGGGAACTTCTCGCGCTGAGCTTGTCAACCTCGCTCAGGGATTTGATGCTCAGAGCGGCGTTCCTAGCAGCGATTATTGCTTTCTCTTCGTCAGACAAAATCCGCCCTACGTTGGGCTTCGTCTCGACCTCTTCCGCGATGAAACTCAACGATTCCGTCAGTTTGCTCTCGTCAGACAACCTTCTTGGGATTTTGACCTCGTCCGACAACTTCCTGGCGGCTTCACCAATCCTCAAGTCCGGTGTGCTCATTTGAGGGCGGAGTTTTTTTTTCTGGGACACGTTGATTTGAGCGAGGATCCTGAGGACGTCGTTGGGTATTTGAACGTCCTTGTGAGTGTAGCCCAGATCCGAAACGTACTGCCCTAACGTGGCCACGGTCACTTCCAGAGTTTTGACTTGAGTTTCCAACTTGTGAAGTTGCGATATATGTGACGAACGCGATGCTTCTAGCCGGTTGATGTTGCTTGTTGCGATCTGAAACATGAAAACAATTGGACACATTCAACAGCAGTATTTAAAAGCCTGGAATATCAACCCCCATTCTCTGTCAAGGGCAGGAGCATTTCTTTTTCTCAGATAAAATCCTACCAATCTACTTGAGTTCGTCCATTAGAATATTGCCATCCTTGGCTGCACTCTTCTGGAGGATGAGGAAACTAAGGAGTTGGCAGCCTGCTCGGGGAGCAATAGAGGGGATTCACAACGTTTACCAGTATTTTATGAGGAAGGGGAAATGGGAAATTTGTGCTACAATTAGTTCTCTATGAATGCAATATTCTATTGGATGAACAATAAATAAGTCGTCTTTGTGCTCCTCTTTTCAAATATTGCATATTTCCCCCAGGTCTTCAGGCAGGGCAGCCGTACCCCAGCAATAGCTCTTTCACTCTGGCATTTAATCCAGTATCAGTGATGAATTGGGCCCCTCTCCAATCACGAGTGAGAACTATGGACAACCAGCTGTCTTCCTGTCTTGCAGCCACACAGGCGTGAACAAAA
>JADDOF010000146.1:0-25438 GCA_019603395.1 Cyrtorhinus lividipennis | reverse complement strand
CAGCAACACAAAACGAATTCATAACGAGTTTGTGTTGCTTGTTTCAGGTCCTTTCATCAGACAGCAACACGAAAACGAATTCATAACGAGTTTGTGTTGCTGTTTCAGGTTCCTTTCATCAGACAGCAACACGTAAACGAATTCATAACGAGTATTTTCAATTGTGTTGCTGTTTCAGGTTTCTTTCATCAGACAGCAACACGAAAACGAATTCATAACGAGTTTGTGTTGCTGTTTCAGGTTCCTTTCATCAGACAGCAACACGAAAACGAATTCATAACGAGTTTGTGTTGCTGTTTCAGGTTCCTTTCATCAGACAGCAACACGTAAACGAATTCATAACGAGTATTTTCAATTGTGTTGCTGTTTCAGGTTCCTGTCATCAGACAGTAACACGAAAACGAATTCATAACGAGTATTTCCAATATTGTACTGTTTCAGGTTCCTTTCATCAGACAGCAACACGAAAACAAACCCCTAACGAGTATTCCCAATTGTGTTGCTGTTTCAGGTTCCTTTCATCAGACAGCAACACAAAACGAATCCCTAACGAGCATTCCCAATTTTGTGTTGCTGTTTCAGGTTCCTTTCATCAGACAGTAACACGAAAACGAATTCATAACGAGTATTTTCAATTGTGTTGCTGTTTCAGGTTCCTTTCATCAGACAGCAACACGAAAACGAGTACATAACGAGTATTTTCAATTGTGTTGCTGTTTCAGGTTCCTTTCATCAGACAGCAACACAAAAACGATCCCCTAACGAGTATTCCCAATTGTGTTGCTGTTTCGGGTTCCTTTCATCAGACAGCAACACGAAAACGAATTCATAACGAGTATTCTCGATTGTGTTGCTGTTTCAAGTTCCTTTTATCAGACAGCAACACGAAAACGAATTCATAACGAATATTCTCAATTGTGTTGCTGTTTTAGGTTTCTTTCATCAGACAGCAACACGAAAACAAACCCCTTACGAGTATTCTCAATTGTGTTGCTGTTTTGGGTTTCTTTTATCAGATAGTAACACAAAAACGAGCCCCTAACGAGTATTCCCAATTGTGTTGCTGCTTCGGGTTCCTTTTGAAGCAAAAAGTCAATCTATCCGATTCGGCCCAAAATTTATTTCAAGGTGTCTAAATCTAAATAAATCTAAATCAAACCGTCCGTCGTATGCCGACTTTGGTAGTAGAAATTATTCTTATTCTTAGAATTACCTAGGGGTAGGATTCAATATGGGCATTTTGAAAAATGGAAATCCGAGATTTTTGGCGATATAGGCGTGTGGGGTATTATTTTCGACTAAATTTTGAACGCTGAATCCAATGAGAGGGGTCCCAGAACGATTGGCGCCCACCGGAAGAGGTTATGTTCCGAAATGGGTATGCATTCGAATTTGTGTTTTCGAGATTTCTGGTACCCAGGCGTGTGGGGTATCATTTTGAATTAAATTTTGGTTCAGAAACGATTGCAATGAGTCCGGGACAGTCCACTTTCTCTGTTCTTCCCCATTTTCTTCTTGCTCCTGGTCCCAGGAATAACCAACTCCTGTGAAAACATTTGCAGTGTTTTTAGTATTTGTAGGCCAACCCGCGTATTTTTAACGGAAACCTTCAATATCGATGTACGTACGAATACATGAACATGGATTTGCCCCTTTGTGGCAAAAATTTGCAGTGGTTTTTGGTTGCTTATTCCTTGAGTAATTTGAAATTTTGGTCAGAGACATTAGTCAAACTTCAAAAAATTTCAGCCTGATCGGACCAAATTCAGGGGAGAGGGGGGTAAGGATCAAAATGTGTTTTTCAAAATATGGTTTTTCGATATTTTTGGTGATCTAGGCATGTGGGGTATCATTTTCCCGGTGTGGACCCCGGACGGATATTTCATGTTTTACGGAGCTACGCAATGTATTTTCATCGTTTTGAAGTTAATTCCCGCTATATTCGCCCGATTGAAATGAAATTACCGTTACACGATCAAGAACAAATGGGTCAATATTTCTCTGCATTTTTGTACGGAACAGTTCAGACCGCCTCCTTCCATCGCGTTCCCAACCACTCAATCCTAATTACCCACCGGTGATATAATGAGAAGGCCACCAACTAACAGACATTTTTCTAATGAAGGACATTGCGGTTGGTATTATAATTAACTACTGCCAGGATTCATTGTGTAATGCCTAAGAAGTAGCTTTGAAAGAAACAACACAAAATATGAATAAAAAGCTTCTCATGATAGCCGACCATAAAAATACACTGTTTTGGTCAACAGTAATCTTCCGTCGGTTTCGTGAGAATGTGCAATATCCAACCACTCGTGGCTCTGCATAATTCATTTTCCTTCGTTTTTGCTATATAAGTAAACTACGCTTCCGAACAAAAAGTGAAAAAAAAAAAAAAAAAAAAAAAAAATCAATGCGAAACTCGTAATCAATTAAATTGCTGGCTCTTTGTGAAACCGATGTAATTAGTAAACGTGTTTGCTAGCTAGGAACACATTGTTTTGGATAACCATCAGAACATTAACTATCGAGTGTTATTCCTGATCATGTAAATCCTCTAGCATAATTATAGCCTTCAATTAAGGCCTACCTTACTGTGGAGGTTAGGAGAATTAGTAGTAATTAAAAATGTTTATGATGAGTATGTGAGAAGATTTGCTGTTGTTTGTGTCGAATAGGCAAGAATTATTTATAGAAAAATAATGTTTAATTTGGGGCGGTAAGTTTGCGTTTTTCAGACGTGATAATACTATAACGTCTTGGGACAAGACTCACAAATAATAGTATGGTCATCAAATATGTTTGAGCTGCTCAATAGCACTCTACGCATGCGTGGAACTTTAACCTGCAAGTGACTCAAGAGAGGTCCTACTAGTAAACGCATCCTGTCTTTTGGCCATTCTCTAGTGGCCTACAGTTCCTTCAGCTGCTTATCTCAGTGTACTGTTGACCTTCTGAGGCTAAAGGTAGCCCTTGTGCCAAGAGTTGGCTCAATGCGGGAATGTCGGGTTTCTCGGCCTCTCCGCCGTGAACTTACAGCACGAAGGAGGAGTTTGTTTAATTGAAAACTTTTGAACACTGTCAGGACGACATTCAACGACTGTGGAACAGAACATGCAACTTCTGCAGCCTCCAGTGCGTGGCTGGCGATGGCGCTTACGCAGTGTTGTTCAGCCAGAAGCTATGACAATATCAACATGCATCTACGTGCTCCAACTGCTTACAGATCGGTGACCACTCTGATAATTGGTGTTTAAGCAGCCAGCATAGCATTGGCAAGCAGCTTCGGCCTTACAGCAGCCCAAGTTTAGAGTTACACAGTTCCTAATCATCTGGCTATGTCATGAATAGCAACGTTTGTATTTAGAGAACTTCATTACATACAATAATGAAGAATTGAAAATTGAACGTTTACGAGATTTATGGTCAGCAAAAGAGCCACTAATGTCTAGCTAGGAGCTCGGAAAAGAAGGAAATACAACTGCAAACACCAAGTCTTAGTAGAGCCAACGTTCAGGGGACCCTCATGCAGGTCAAAGGGGGATGCGCCATATTGGGAACAGAACAGGTACGTACTACCTGCCACATTTCCGGCGCATGCGCATGCTATTACTGCAGTACTTCGTAAACGACACATTGATGCAGTAGAAGAAGGAGGCATTGCTTTTAAGGCAATGCTTTATCCCGCGTTGTATTCTCGGCAGCCAGCACCCAGTATTTTGTAGATCCGCGACGTAGTGACGTGTACTATGCACAATTGTGCGCGATTCTGATTTCGTTCATGCGCGCCAGCGTCAGGTTTTTGCGTAACAAGGTGACAACGCTGGCTTTGATCAAAATGGATGCAAGTTCTTGTGATGAAAGTGCAACTCACAACATCTCTAACCGAAAGCCTTATTTGGTTTTGAGGAAAGTGGTAAAGCTACCGCGGGGCCAAAGCGCGGAAAGCTTTTCATTTTCAGAAAAATCTGACAAATAACGTCGGATTGTAAAGAATGAAAAGACACGATGGAAGGCAAAACACCCAGGTGGAAAAGAAAAGCACAAAAGAAACGTAGCAAACACAATTTATACCCTTTCTCGCAGCGACATCGCAGCACCACCGCTACTACCGATGCCAAATGAGGGATTTTTGTCGAGGAAAAAGGCCGGAGCGAGAGACAGATAAAAAAGAAGAAAAAGTCAGCTCAGCAACAGCAGCCAGAGAGGAAAAAGAGCGTGACTTCGGAAACCGGGGAGAGAGAATTTATATTTGAAAAGAAAATGTCTGGGATGAAAATACTGTATCTATTTATCAACGACGGCTATAGAAGCGAGGTTGACACAATGCCACGAGACCTTTTCACAAAAAAGCTGGACGAAAAGCAGCGCGCTTCGACCACGAGCCGGTGATAATAGGTGTTCCTTTTCCTTTTTCCAACGAACGCGTGTCCTATTCAGAGCCTCCGAGAATACAGTTGGGAAAAAACTCGTCTTATTTTTGCCTGTCAACCGAAAAAACCATTAGCGCTCTCCCCCACCCTCGCCAGGTTCTTTGCAGGAGTTTTTCCATTGTCGAGTTTCCAGCGGGTTTCCATGGGTTGCGACACTCTGCTTTTGGGAGGGAAGTCCGTTGTAGCGTCCTTTCATAGAGTCGACGATATACTATTCCTCCTGCCGCGGAGGAAGAGCTTACTCGGAGAAAAGGGACAAAAATCCGTTTTCTTTTGTCGTTTCTGACGCTCGTGATCTGATTTTTTTTTCTCTCTTCTGACGAAAGATTAGAACAAGCGTACTGTGTCCAGACGGTTCGAGACTTTAAAACAGAAAGGAGGACCATCAACAGGATGTAACACAAACGTAATGAACCTACTTTGCGACAAAGGGGCAAATCGGTGTTCATGTATTCGTATGTACATTGACATCGAAGGTTTCCATTGATATGAGGTTGGTCTACAAATACTAAGAACATAGGTTGATTATTCAAGGAATAACCAACCAAAATGAAGGACCTCATCCTCTTCTTCTTCTCCTTCTTCTTCTTCTTCTTCTTCTTCTTCTTCTCAAAATTTATTATTCAAGGAATGACCAACCAAATGAAGGACCTCATCCTCTTCTTCTTCTTCTTCTTCCCAAAATTAAAAAAAAATGGGAGTTGTCAAACTCAAATGGACTTCCAAAAGAATTGAATCATCTGTGGTGGCTTTGGTGTTCTTGAGAGTAATAAAACTGTTGTTTTAGGCCAGCGTTCCTGCTCCTACATTCAAGGCAATCTGAACCTGAAACAAATCGATATCTAACAACCAAAGGATTGACGTTACGCTGAAATCCACCAAAAAATACCTTGAAAAAGACTTGGCTCCACACAATGGCGATATACTTGGGAACGGTGGATACAAATTTGAAACCATTTGGAACAACTGACAGCAGGTTAGATCTCCAAATAAGTACAAGACACCCTGTGAAAAAAATTCACAGATTTTTTGTATTTTTTCTAATGAAGGTTAACATTTGAAATTTGGATTGTACATTGGACATGGAAGTAGGAATTTACTGTAAAAGTCTCAAAAGGGCTGATCTGATAGCGTGGATTTTACAGAGAATTGAAGGCGCGAAGCAGCGCAACTCCGAGGAGAACTAGCAGATGCCCACAGTACGGTAATCCCTCAACAGTGACGGAAGTTCGTCGGTGAGAATCCCCCGCAGTAGATTTTTTACTACTCAAAGCAGGCACATCATTTACAACAGGTTAAAATAATTTTGTGACAAATAGTCGCCTTCCCCATTTAACTCGGGAGAATGATGCACCGCGTCAGAAGCCACCCCGGAAGTCGTTAAAACGAACTGGATTTATAGCGGTAAAAACATGTTGGGAATATGTTGTAAAAACTAGTTAACGTCGACTCAAACATATTGCCCAGGTTGTTTTGAAGGAAAAGTAGATAGGAGGCTCTTGTCTAAAAATACGAGACAATCGAGAGAATCCCGCGGGCTTAGCGTCTCCTCGAGTTAGGCCAACAGTCAAATAATTTGTCGAGGGAAGTTGTGTTCTTCGAAAGCTCAAGAGATTTGGTCGAGAGTTATAAATATAAAGGATGCGAGGTGGCTTCCACTAACCTGTGTGAAACATGAAACCATTAGTTATAATTGAGAGATTAAATCCTCTGAATCCGCTGTCTTGAAATAACCGGGGAATCCCGCTCGAGGTGATCCTGAAGGTTTCAGGTTGCTGTTATGGGACAACTGTTCCTCGGGCACAGTGGCAGAAGTGGAACGTTTAGATGTTGCGTTGAATAGACGGTAACAGGTAACTTGCTGCGTGGCGCAGATGGAAATCGTCTCATCATCAGCAGGAAGGGGCGGCCAGTATAAGACCAGATTCCTACTACACAGACATTTTTCGTGCACGTAGAGTCTGCTGTGGCAAGGTTTGCCATAAACTATGTCTGAAACTCAGTTTGACATTGCTTGTGTACCGCTGCAGTCCAAGCTCGCAGTCGCGAGGGTCCTGATTGTCTTCCCAGTTATGTGCTCTTTTTGGAGACCCAATTGGACCCAAAATTGCAGGCATACCCGCTCAAATCACACCTGAAGGTTGTCGCCATGCCTGAACACTGCTTACCGAGGATTGTTGTGGGAGTGCGGGCTCATAGCCTTGAAGTACCATGTGCCAAACTCACTGTACTCCTTCGATGCTGTGTCTCCTAGAGAAGACAAATTTTGGAGGGATGTTATCGGGTAAAGGAGGAGCGTTGGTGGGCCATGGTCTTATCTTAGGGAACGGAAAGCCAAATGAGCCAGCTTCACGACAAACTCTGGACTAGATTTTCGGACAGTGTGCTGACTTTTGGAGATTCGCTGAGAGTTGGTCAGTTTGGACTGGAAATCATATTTAGCAGACACTGTGGATACAAGGTGGCCCTCCACGTTCCTGAGGACTTGATGCATTTCCTCTGCGTCAGTCCTAGACTTCGTGAATTTCTTTTATCGGCCTACCGCATACACAAGGGAAGACGTTGTGAGGCTCTTAGGCTGAGGCCGCACTGCAGGATGCTAGATGGTCGCAAGGAGGTTGGATGGTAGAGGTGGATGGTGGATGGAATAACAAACACGACTGATATGGGTGGATAGACGCTAGGCAGGTACCTAGGATAGTTTCAAGGGGTTAGATGGTAGTGGGAGGCCACTGCGGCTACCATCGTACCATTACTTACGTTATAAATAGCTGGATGGTCGCCAGGCAGGTATCTACCATCCACCATCCTACCAACCTTCCTGCACTGCGGCCTCGGCTTTAGAGGGTAATAAGTGTGCAAGGGTCGCTGATACTTGTGAATTCATTCGTTCATGACTGACTTAATCTTTAAGGCATGTACTTCTGGCTGACGGCTGTACCAAGCCGTATTGCTCATTTTTGCTGAAGAGACTCGTTGAGACTGTTCGACTCAGTTTGGTTGGTTTCCTTTAACAGAAGAGATTTAAAACTGCCGGGAGCCACGTGACCGCGCATGCGTCAACCGTCCCGAAGAGCTCATCCTTTCCCATCTGCTCCTGTTCCTTTCTCCTTCTTGTGTGTGACGAATTTGAATCTTGTTTGATTAATATCCACGCTTTACTTACGGCTCGAGGTATGTGAGTAGCGGACACACTCCTGCCACAAAACATGAACGATAAAGAAAAGCCGGTTTCCTGAGAAGTTGCGTTTTTGGGTGCACAAAACCTGTTCTATTCTAAAAGAATCATTCCCGATCAACCAAATTTTTAGGCGATGTTTTCAGACAGTTATAGAAGCATATTTGGAGCCGAGGATTTATGGGAACGGTGTGGAATTCTGCTTCGAGATTCAAAATTCATCTTGTAACGTCAGAGTTCAGTTCTCCGTAATTAATTCGCACGTTGAAGGAAATGAAACAACGCTCAGCTGACACTTCGTGATATCCGAGCGCGCTTTTAAGCGAGTACCCAGCAGGTAATTGAAATCTTGACCGCCTTTCAGGACGCTTGAAACTTGGCACGACTACGCATATATACGGCAAACGCCCGCGAAAGCACCTCTTCAAAAGGCCGGGAAAGATTATTTTGCATCCGAGTGCAAAAGTTTCATTTAAATTTCAAATGGGACGGAGAAAGACCACACGGTTGCCAGGAGATTTTGCCTCCTAATGAGTCCTCAGGCTGTAATTATCCCCAAGCTCAATTAGATCCTCTGCCAACACATTCGGTATCAGGAGGGCCCTTTTCCCCGAGGTGGCCTTCCAAGTCAAGGAGCTCCCTGAAGAACTGAAGGAAACAACCCCCATGAATAATGGAAATGATTTCTGTGTTGTTTGGATTAGCATTAGCGGTGTCGCAGGCGCCTCTGGTCAAAGCCTTATAAATCACTCTCCGTCTTCTTCCCGAAAAAAAGGCGAGGTTCTTGATTCTCTCTCTCCCACTTGTTTCGTTCTCTAATTCCATCTTCGTCGGTGCCTAACGGGCCCACCCCGGCGCGATTAAATTGACATACCTACGTGTCCTTCGAATGAGAAATCAACTTTTCATTAACAAAAGCTCGAAATTCAAAATTACTCCTTGGGGATACCATTAATCGAACATGGATTTTTAGTAGTTTATTGTTTACGTCGATAGATGTATTTTTTGAAGGACATCGAAGAACTCGATCTGAATGAATGTTGTGATTCCAAAACCCACGGCTCCCTCCAAAGTAAATAAAATGAGAAAAAAAAAAAAAAAAAAAAAAAAAAAAAAAAAAAAAAAACTCCGCCAAGACGAATTAAACAGAGGAGATCAGATAGCTTGCCCTTGTAAACACCTAGTGCTATTTATTACCTCGTAAAATAAAGTGAAGTTCCGTGTAGCCTAAACATGTGATCCCCTGATAATGCGGTCCTTTCCCTCGGCGCTCAGTGGGGACCAGCCACCCGCAACTTTATCCCTGTCTGCTCCTTGTCCGTCCATCTTCCTTTTCCACCGCCTTCCTCTTCGTCGACGCGTCATCGCTCTTCTTTTCTCATCTTGTTGCCTCGGTTGCGGAAAGCTTAACCTTTTTATACGCAAACCTCTTATACGAACATTCCAGCGGTTCTATACTTCCACACTTGTATATCCCGATAAAATTAGCAAATTAAGTTTTGGCTACACATATTGTATAGTAAGTACATCCAGTTGTCATACTGAGAGCAACTTTGAATTCCATTTTCCTGTTGAAATACGAAGATAGTTATGGGAATCAAGGTGCTCGATGCCACCACAAGTTCCATGAATGCAAGCTTGGTTGGAAGAACATTCACTGTCGCTGTGGCACCCAGAAACTGCAAGCATAAAATTTGTCTCAATATCCATTGACATACAAACATGGGAACATTTCTTACCATAAGCATCCTGAATATTCGTTTTTTTAAATAAAATTGTTGTTCACCTGGTTCACAGAATAAGTAGGCATTTCCAGAGTAGCCAGAGGGGCAGTGGCATTCAATTCCATGGTTGGCAGGAACACATTCAGCATTATCACCACACGAATCTTCTTGACAAGGATTGATGCACACTCTGTTGAGGCGGTCGCACAGCTTATCAGGAGGGCAGTCTTCATTGTACTGGCAGACCAGCTTATGAGATGAGGCTGCGTAAAACAATCATTTAGTTTTAGCCATGTTAGGGCAACAATGTGCACAAGCACATGCAGTGTACACAAGATACAGAAAAAAAGTTGTCTGAGAATGAGAACTCACCAGGCATACATCCAATATAACCATTGCCATGATATCCCTCACTGCAGCTGCAGTCACTGCCATGATTTGTATTTATACAAATAGCATTCTGTGCACAAGGATTGTGAACATCACATGGATGTTGACAAGTATGTCCAATACAAGCTTCTGTGATGCCGCAGTCTTCATTGGCGACACAAGAAATCTCAAAACCCACATTCGAAATATGTTGATAAATACCCATTTTTACCCATAGCTTCTTCCGGTGGACACCAATCATTCCGGGACCCATCCCATTGGATTCAGCGTCCAAAATTTAGTGGAAAATGATACCCCACACGCCTAGGTACTAGAAATATCAAAAACCCACAGTCGAAATAGGTTGATAGACACCCATTTTGTACCATAACCTCTTCCGGTGGGCGCCAATTGTCCAGGGACCCGTTTCATTGGATTCCGCGTCCAAAATTTAGCGGAAAATAATTCCCTAACATACCTAGATCGTCAATAATCTCAAAAATCCATTTTCTAAAATACACTTGATTGCAAATTGATTTGCTTATTTTGATCTAGAAACCCTAAAAAGCCCAGAATCAATTTTCGGGTCAACCCGGATAAATTGAATCTTTGCATGAAAACAGGTTGATTAATCAAGGCACGACCAACCAAAAAGCCTCTAAAAACAATCCAAATGCCACATCTGAAATTAGCTGTGAAATCGAGAAAACCTCAACTAGTAACGCCTGTACGTAGTAAAATACCGGGTAAGTGTAGTATTATCAAAATTATTCAATAAAAATTTCCATTTATACAAACGCAGCAATCGACAATCGCTGTACGAAAATCACGTCTTGACATTGAGCGTTAGAGTTTATTCTGCCGACTCACACCTTGTAGGTGTATGTTAATGGGTCCGATTCTATCGCCTTTCTTATTAACTGCAACTCCCGCGAGTCCCTAGTCTTTTCTTTCTGTTCGAGCTCCCGTGCGGCTCCGACGACGCATATGGACAACCGTTGAAGGTCGAATTGATTGTATTTCTTTACTGTGATCGGACTTGCTTTTTGTTTCTAAGAGGAGTGAAGAAAATTCTTCAGTTTTTGCCTTCGAGCGTACTCATTTACTTGTTTTGCTCGTTGAAGGCTTCGAGACTATATCGGTGAATTAGAGTCGTTCGTTTCACTTACTTTGATAATGGGGCCTAAAAACTCGCCAAACGGAGGATCCGCAACAAACAATATCACATACAGGAGGAACGAATCCGGTAGTGTGATTCCTACTTTTTCCAGCTTTGGACTTGGCGAAAATGGAGAAGATTAATACCAACCATTGTTTTAGGTGCCCTGAATTGTACGAGATGATGTGACTATAGCCTTTCGTTAATATTTGACCACTCGGGACAGCTCAAATTGCTCCCTACACCAACTACCTACCTAGCGGAAGGAGGATGAACTACTGAACCAGTCATATACTTACTTCGTTGAGATATGATCTACCTGTCTTGATAGAAGAGAAACCTCAAGAAAATATAGAAGAAATATTACTCTCACATAAACAACAAGCAATACTATTTTATAATGTCATATCAAGTCATATCAAAATAATGAAGTTCACCTCGCAGTTGTCAACACTGCGAGGCCTCCTTGATTAATCTCTACTGACGCTTGGCGTCGTCTTTCTGGTCGTGGCGGTCCTAGAGTTTGTTGAGATTCAAGAATATAATTCGTTCAAGTGACTAAGTGTTGTTCAATTATCAAATCCAGTATAATTCATATTCATAGATCAATAGGTAAACAAGAAGTGGTTCATTTCATGTGTATGAAATTCAATGAAGAAACACTGATAATTTGGCGCCTTTCTTAGCCATCTGAATAGTGATAACTACCTAACCTCTTCAAATGAAGACTTGAGTATTGATCATTGGAAAATTACCAAAAGTAATCCTAAGTTCAATTTGGGATTTTTTTTTCTTCAAAATTGGTCACACTTATTTTCATCAAATCAATGGGATCAAAAAGTGTATTTAAAAAAATAGATTTTCGAAATTATTGGCAATCTAGGCACGTTGGGGTATCATTTTCGACTAAATTTTGGACGCTGAACCATAATGAGACGGGTCCCGGAACGGTTGGAGCCCACCGGAAGAGGTTATGGGTCAAAATGGGTACCTACTAACGAATTTTGGAAGTGGGTTTACGAGATTTCTAGTACCTAGGCGTGTTAGGTATCAATTTTTACTAATTTGGGACGCTGAATCGATTGGAGAGTAATCATGACAAATTTGAACCACAACCATAGCTTTAGGTGACCTGCGCTGTACGTGATATGAATACTGATAACTACCTAACCTCTTCAACTAAAGACATTGGGTACTGATAATTATTGTAAAAGAGCATAAAGATATCAAAGAATTTGGGATTTTTTTTCTCCAAAACTAGTTTTCTCTCATCTTTGAGTAAAATCACTTCTGGTAATAAAATCATCTCCTTTTTAATCGACTTTGGTTGAATTTTTACAATTATAAACAACGTGTCTTTTAGATCAGCAAATTTCTGAATTTCTTTCAACATGGAGGCCCGCAACAGAAGCTCACATGAGTTATAGAGAAATGGCATGGAAGAGCCCAGAAATTTAAACGTTTTAACCACAATAACGTGTTTTCCAGCCCTATCAAGACGATACTGAAGCAGGGGGTGTAACTTGAGGGTTGTAATGTGGATTATTCGACGGAACGACAGGTCACACGTTTTTGCAGACGCCATAACTGGACGGCGGAGCTCTTTGAGGAAAAATGGCGAGAATCTGGAAAAATGAATGAGGAGTGCTGCAAGGGCATAGTGATAGCGGATATTATTCCAGGCCGTTATTCTTAGTTGCTCTTCGGAATTTGTTTCTGCCCTGGAACAAAACAAAGAATTACGGATAAGGGTTGAATGGGATTTCTTGACTACTCGCCCTCACTCCCAAATCTCGGATAGCTCATGCTAATTAGGTATACCGAGATTTTTTGTGGTATTAAAGAAACTGTTTACAGGCCCAATAAACGACCCAGAAAGGCCCAATATGAGTACACCCAACTCGCAATCGTCTCCGAATCATCACGAATTTCTTCTAAATGTTAATGAGGCTGAGGTCGTCACGGAAAGGCGTCTCTAACATGATTTATGCGGTTCCACTTCCGTCCTCAGGTGCCGCGGGACTCGAAAAACATGTCCGGAAAAATTGTTCTCGGGTTTCTGGATCCGAGATAAGAACGCCCGTTCGCCGAGAGAACCAACCATAAACACCCTTCGGTTCACGCGAAGTCCCTCAGTAAACTTCATCATCCGAGAGAGAGTTCATCATAAAATGTGATTTCGCTCTAGTTGGCGTCGCGTTTTGCGATTTCGCGAAAGAAAGGAACAAAAATAAAATAAAAAATCCTGTTCTTCGGTAGGAGCGAGCTTTGCCGTGATTCAAAGTGATAACTCATTGGCTGGCTTCCGAGAGCGGATCCTGTCACCTCGTGCCACAATACTGTAGATCTGCTCCTTGCGATAGTACGAGGAGGCTGTTCGCATTATTAATCTCAAATAAATTCTGGAGAAACTCAGAAGACTTATAAAGGTAGCCACACTCTGAAAAATGTGCTTGATATTAGATAAAATTTCTTTTTGTTTTATTCATTCATTGGAACTATATACCAACGCAGTGATTTTATTTTAAACCAATCTAAATAAAAACGCTGCAAATTTATTCACAGATATCGGTTATTTCTCGGACCAGGAACATGGAGAATGAAAGGAAACAATGAATGTGGAGTGCCCATCTAAAAGTAGTCATCAGAGAGTCCGGTAGGAGCGCTAATGCGCATAGACAGTCCTTTAATGGTGAAGGACAGTGGGCGCGGAAATTACCGCGTAGTAGTGGTGAAGGACAGCAGGCGCGGTAATTACCGCCAGATAAGAGTTGACTCGAAAAATGATGTTTTCTTCCGTTCCAACTACTACGTGAAAAACGGCGGTAAAAACCGCACGACGCCATGTTACGGTAGTCATTGGGTTGCACTCGATTTTACTGAGGCGCAGTGAAAGGGTTAGTGAAGACTGCTCATATTCAAAATATTTGTAGATCAATAATAAAATTACTGGGATTGATTATTCCTCAGACCAGGAACATGGAGGCTCATTCTAATCTTTTCAGTGTCCTAAATTTAGTGGAAAATAATCCCCCACACGCCTATATCGCAAAAAATCTCAAAAATCCTTTTTTCAAAAAACACATTTTGACCCAAATTTAAATTGAAAAAAAATCTACTACCTACAACGGCGTGGACGGACATTTGCTCATTTTGATCTAGACACCTTGAAACGCCCAGAGAAATATTTTAGGGCAAATCGGAGAGATTGACTTTCTGCATGAAAACAGATTTATTATTCAAAGAATAACCAAAAAGGGTGTCACAAGGGCTCATTTACGCCTTTAATAGAGGGGGAACCTGAGAAAAAAAAAACTTTTTTTGAAAATTCAATGATTTAAGGCGTTTATGATTATATTTTTATAGTTTTATCGGGAATTTCGGTCTTGATAAGCCATTCGGAAGACTAAATTTAACCGTTTTTTGCGATTGCCGTGATAGAAAATGAGCGGACTCGACCCGATACGACCTCGACACAATTCGAAAACAATTTTAGACGACTAAAACGATTCGGTTTCCACAGTTGTTTTACACCCGGCGACCGGTCTTAGTAATTCGCCCCAGATCACCACTAATTGTAGATCAACAGGGTGAATCGTCTCGCCTCTCGGTAACACTTGCTCTCATCAATCTAGTCGCGAGTTTCGAACTCGTTTTCGAGCGAAAACACCCATTAAATCAAACGGTTTGAGGAAAACTGACCACGTTACACTTCGCCGAAATGCTATTTGCGTTTGTAAGGGGACACAGTCCCTTGGCACCACGCGGGGATTCTGGGAGATGAAGACAACGAAAAATGCGTGGATTTTGTGGAAGACAAGCGTCTACACGGCTTTGGGTCACGAAGGAATTTCTATTTCTCAAGTACTCATTTAAATTGAGATTAAAATAGAAACCATGTGTCGGGGTTCATACGTTCCTGCTCCCCACAAACTCATATTCAGCTGCTTACGACAATCTCACCAAAATCGGCAATCTAACTTCACCCTAATGACGATAAACAGACAGAAACACAAATCATTCCCACCAAGTGGTTCAAATTATAACCGAAAACAAGCTTCTAATTTCCATTCAACTTAAAAGAATTCAAAATGCCCGCCCTGAATCATTCGACCCTGTCAAGTTCCGGGCTCCGTCGATAAAATATTTTTTTCCCAACCTCCCGCGCAGCAGCCAAATTCCGGATCCGTGTAAAAGGTGCGATAAAAATAAAAAGTGAATTTCAAAGCGGGAATTCCCCGTCGAGCCGAAAACGAGACGACGTTAGGCTCTTATGGGAATTTAATTGTTTTCGCGAGGTGCGCGGATAAATTGTTCTTTGCTCGATTGTTTTCGAACCGAATAAAAACCAACCGCCTGAAGAGAATGCATTTGGGGTTCCCAGGGGAGAAGCAGTCAAGTTTGGTGGCTTCGAATTCCTCCAAAAGAACTTTTCGAGTCCTCATTACTTTAATGTTCGAAAGATGACAGATCAGTAGATCGATTTTCCACAAGCGATAATTATGTATTTATACTGTATTCATTTTGGTTTATTGGTATACAATTATTTGAATATTAGCGGAATTCAATGAATGACCGTCTAAGCGCATTAGCGCTCCTATCGGAGTCTCTGATGACTATCCAAAATACTTTTATATTGCCAAACATGCATTCCCTCTATTCTATTGTCTATCCCCTTACACAGAGTTTTAGCTTCTTCCTTCTATCAAAACGTGTTCTCATTCAACGAAATTCACGAGATTAGTTATCACTTAATCCACATCATTCCTCTTTAAGTGTAAATTTTATTTTTCTAACTCAGTGTTGCCTCTGGCAATGATGAGTTTCTTTACAAAATGCATTGCAGAAATGCGTTTTTCGAGATTTTTGGCGACCTAGGCGTGTGGAGTATCAGTTTTGACTGAATTTTGGATGCTGAATCCAATGTGACTAGTCCCAGAATTATTAAAACCCACTGGAAGAAATTATGAGTACATATTTATCTATTTCGAATGTGGGTTTTTGAGATTTCAGGTACCAAGGCGTGTGGGGTATCATTTTCCATTAAATCATGGATGCTGAATCGATTGGAATGAGTCTCCATGCTCCTGGTGCGAGGAATAACTAACCCCTATGATTTGTTTATTGGCCAACCAAAATTATGAATATCAGTGGTCATCACTGAAGAACTGTCTATGTGCATTAGCGCTCCTACCGGACTCTCTGATGACTATACAAAATATTTCACTTCGCGCTCGATGTCCTTCATGAATGTGGCTCATGGAGTAGAATAATGAAACCGGTTCAATCTAGTTGAGGATACTTATGGTTGTAAATGTGTATTCTGATAATGGTATTTGGAGAGTTTTGGAGGATCTGGTTATGTGGGGTGTCGTTTTCATCAAAATTTTGGACGCACTTTCGGTTGAGGTAGGCTCTAAACCAATTTCCTGATACTGGAGGTACTGTTGCGAGATTGCACCTGCGCCCGTCAAATGGGCTGCCGGCGTTGCAGGGTCAACGACCTGTGAAGGGCTAAGGGTCGCTCTCAAACATTCGCGCGTTGTATTGAATTGGCTGGAACCTTCCCATTGGCTTGAGACAACACGTCGAGTTCCCAGAACCAGGGAAGGTTTGAGAAGGTACTCGGCCAAGAGGCAGCCAGTATAAAAGGGACTCAGGAACGCCGCACAGAGATCAGTTCAGTTTGGAGTCCATATAGACGCTTTGTGTTATAAATTGTGCCGTGTTATAAATTAGTGCGACAACCGCATTACAACCGTGAATTGTGCTATGTGATTGTGTAAGTGCGCGAATGTAGACAGTGTATTTGAGTGAACGATTGTAATAAATTATTTACTAAGAACATAAATCGTTACAGTACCTACATAGATAATGACAGTTTTTATGGGTACTTTTTCAGCAATTCGAGTACCGGTCGCCACTCAAGGAGGGGGTCAAGTGTTCAATTGTAAAAGTGAATTAACCATAAAATTTCGAAGGCCAAAGGGTTCCCGCTACGGACAGTATTCAGGATGCAAACCCAGTCAGTTTGACGAAAGCGGCCTTCGAGGAGGTCCGTGATTTGCCATGTAAAATTGAGTTCTCAAACCGGGAATCAAGAAGATTTTAATAAGCGGCTTGTTATGCCGACGCACTATCATTTCTCTTAACCCTTACGACGTAGCAACTCCCATTTGACGTTATAATGACGGTGGACGGTTGCAAATGAAGATTGTTTTTCGAGTTGGAGAGTTGACATCTTGTGAGACTTCGTATCCTTTTGGTTAGTGGATAAAAGACCTGAGGCGACTGAATCTGTGTAAAAAGTCCAAGAACACGCTTAATTATTGTTATCAATGTACTCGGTGTCTACTGGTGGGCTGAGAGGTTTACAGTCAATCAACGAGGCACGAGGATGGTTATACCGACTAACGCCTGAATTCTCAAACAAAACGAGGGAAAGTTGTAGCAACACATGAATGCAACACGAACAGATTACTCAATGTGGATATACGGTCTCGGGCAGTTACAAAAAAAAAAAAAATTCCTTCGTAACGGATCGATTGAATCGGATGAGCTATCGTGCGAAATAAGACGGGCGAAAGTAGGCAGGTATGCACATTTTTATGTTTCCTGCTCGTAGAGTTCTCTTCATTAGAATTCACAGCTGGAGGCGGTGAGAAAACGCGTTATGCGGATCAAGTGACAACACGAACGAGCAGAAAACACGATCGCCAGAATTCGTGTGAGCTGATACCTGCCTACTATTCTCAATAAATTATAGAAGCTAACCTGACGTCGTAACTTGGGTCATTTTTCTTTCAGAAAATTTGTAAATTACAGCGGAAGAGATTATGATTTCCACTGATTACCATTTTGGTTGGTTATTTCTTGAATAATCAACCTATGTTTTCATGGAAAAAGTCAATCTCTCCGGTTCGGCCCCAAAATTTTTTTTGGGCGTTTCAAAGTGTCTAGATCAAAAAATCTGCAAATTCTTACACACGGGTTGGTTATTCCTCGAATGGGGGGAACAGTGGGTGTGGCGGGTCCCAGAACCATTCCAATCGATTCAGGGTCCAAAATTTAGTGGAAAATGATACCTTACACGCCTAGGTACCAGAAATCCCGAAAACACATATTCAAAATGGGTAATGGATACCAAATATGACCCATTACTTCATCCAGTGGGTGCCGTACGCCGTCTATCGTCCGCGCCGTTTTTGGTAGTAGAAATTTTTCCAAAAATCTGAAATTTGGGTCAGGGGTCTGTTCCTGGCCGAGACGGGTTCTCGAAACTTTTCAGCCCGATCGGACCAAATTTGGTGGAGGGGGGGGGGGGGGGGGGGGGGGGGTCAAAATGTGTTCTTTGAAAAATGGATTTTCGAGATTTTGGGCGATTTAGGTGAGTAGGGTGTCATTTCCCCTAAATTTTGGACGCTGAATCCAATGAAACGGGTCCCAGAACAATTGGCACCCACTGGAAGAAGTTATGGGTCAAATTGGGTATCTATTACCCATTTTGTATATGTGTTTTCGGGATTTCTTGTACCTAGGCGTGTGGGGTATCATTTTCCACTAAATTTTGGACGCTGAATCGATTGGAATGGGTCTGGGACCTGCCACACCCACTGTTTCCCCCATTCGAGGAATAACCAACCCGTGTGTAAGAATTGGCAGTGTTTTTATCTAATGCATGAATAAATTAATGAGTCAAATGATTATTCCATCATGAGTGAAAATGAAATGAGTATCATAGACGGGGTAAGGCTAATTATAATAATAATCTTCTAACAATTAAATAGCTGTACGAAATTGTTTACCCTGTATTTCGCCTTTCCCATTTTTAGTGTGTGAAAGGGTAGGATATTTCTCTATCAACCCCCCCCCCCCCTCTCCACCGCAGTCCAGAAAAAAGTAATTTTCAGTTAACGTTCGAACCAACCAGCGAGCAAAGGCATCCATAAATTCATAGTGAGATTTTTTTTTTTTCGTTTGAGGGACCAAGTCATTTATCAATGTTTAATTTTCGTTCCTTAGTGCTCCTAATGCGAGGAAATATGTAAATAATATGAAAAGAAACAAGGCTTTGCTGGCCTGAAAAGCCTAACAGAGTTCCTAATTAGGACGACATTCATCCAGTCTCCAAACGCCACTACTGTTTCATTTCAGTCTCTTCCCTCAACACTCACCTGCTAGTCACGATTTTTTTCTTGCTAACTGGGCTCTGAGAAGTTTTTTTTTTCTATCTCATCACATTTTTAGGAGGAAGCTCAATAAATTAGATGCGGGTTCCTTTTTTTTCGCAATGTTTAATTCACATTGTCGAATAATTATTCGAAGAGGAGGAAATGCGGGGAGGGCCATCGAAAAACGTTATCTAGTTCATTAAGGTTTCTTCGACCTTGTTAAAAGCTATTTTATGGGTTTTTGTGTGTTTTTTTTTTCTTCGTTTCGGGCCTAGAGCCTCCTAATGGGGGACATTCGTTAGCACATGTTTTCAGTGACGTCTCGCAAGGTCAGATCAGTTCTGAGATGATGGGAGAAATTTGGCGCGTACGAAAATGAAACAGCGTAGTTTTAATCACTTCACGTTAAAATCGACGCGAGGAGCGATTTATTTTTGAACCGATAAACCGCGGAAATGTTACTGCCCAACGAGTCTACAATTTACACGAAGAAAATACTGTGATTATTCGCTTGTTCGGACAGTTGAATGCTTAAACCCTTAATACATGTAGATTGTATAAAATGTACACGTGGAATGTATTTATATGTGGGAAGGTGTAGCGGAGGGATTTCTAGTTTATGGTACCGACACTGGCCCCCACGTCCAGAAGACAAAAGCCGAGTTTCCTTCTTGAAGCTTCTCGAGTTTGTCTTTGCCGAGACAGGGCCGCCTTGGTACCTTTCTCTTCTCCTCCGCCGATTGTATGGAAATGGGTTTTAAACTACCCTTGAATTATAGGGCCAATTGTTTTCCGTTCCTTCTAAAGGATGGCCTGCTAATTGAATATGGCGCCTCATTCGAACACCTTGCAACCATCTTGCGAAATGGACTTCCTCCCTCGGCACTTCGGGTTACACGATCGCCCAGAAGGGAGACCGCCCGGATAGGATTACATGTTCTGAGCCACCATCAGATAAGCGGCGCAGGTAGGTATGTTTTGCCTTCGAAGATTGCCCATTAATCGCGAATTTCGTTCGTGGCGGAGCAACTGCAGGTACTAATGAAAAATGCCTTCAACTTTGTTTCTAAAACCCATAACAGCAATAACTATACACCGAGAGAGGACATGTGAAATACAACCGTTTGGTGGAAGTCCTATATTACCTCTTTATAGGCGTTCGAGAACAAAAAATACGAACGAAAAACGTTGGGCGCATTTTGTATTACTATTATGAATGTTCATTTTAGAATCATATAAATATGAGATTTATATGAGGTAATACTAAACTACTGTTTATTTCTGACAATATATTAATTTTACAAATTATCTATGATAATTATTAATATAATTAACATAAATCACTAATTGTGATTGTAAATGAAACATTTTCATAGTAACTTATGAATATATTTAATTCATTTAAAGTAAAATTTTATTTCTGCAAAATTATGTACCTAACAAATATGTATTTGAAGAATTATTGTAAAAATCATGATTTTAATGTTCATTTATATGAAAAATTTTGACTTCGTTAATGATGATTAGTATTATTGCATATGATTATATCAAATGATTTCTAATGTTCACAATTCAATTCCGTGAAACTGTATTAACTGAATATTATATCAACTGAATTAATATAAATAAATTTCATTTTATAGAAATGTGAGCGTATTAGAAAGATCTTGATGTTTGAGTACATGCGCCCAACGTTTTTCGTTTTATAAGAATTGGAAATTGTTATAAAGTCTGTTACCATAATGTGACCAATTTATTCAGAAATTCTGCCAGGCTCATAGGAAAATTATTTTCTACTTTTTAGTGCATACGAAAAACGTTGTTTTTATAAAAGTTTTATAAAAGTTTATAAAAGATTGCCGATAAATGGTCGAAATTTGAGTTGAAAGATTTCGCGGACAAACAGACAAACAAACAAGAAAGCGGATTAAGAAAAACGTTTTAATAAAGCAATACCTATACACCGAGAGAGGACATGTGAAATACAACTGTTCGGCGGAAGTCCTATATTACCTCTTTATGGGCGTTCGAGAACAAAAATACGATTTCATGCAGCAAATTCTTCCACATGGGTTGGTTATTCCTCGGACCAGCAGCATGGAGACTCATTTCAATCGATTCAGCGTCCAAAATTTAGTCGAAAATGATATCCCACACGCTAAAGTCGTCGAAAATGTCGGACATGGGGAAAATGGGGGGAAAGTGGGTGTGGCGAGTACCGGACCCATTCCAATCGATTCAAGGTTCAAGATTTCGTTGAGTATGATACCCCACTCGCCTAGATCGCCAAAAATCTCGAAAATCCATACTTCAAAATACACAATACTGACCCCTACCCCACCTATGGTGATATGGTCCCAATAATATTTTGGTCAGGGTTCCGTTCCCGGCTCTAGTTGGTCCTCAAAACTTTGCAGTCCGATCGAACCAAATTTGGGCAAGATAGGGGTCAAAATGTGTATTCCGAAAAATGGATTTTCGAGATTTTCGGCGATCTAGGCGTGTGGGGTATCGTTTTCCACTAAATTTTATACGCTGAATCTATGGAAATGGGTCCGGGGACGAGTGGTGCCCTCTGGATGAGGTTATGGGTCAAAATGGGTGCCTATCTACCTATTTCGAATGTGTGTTTTCGAAAATGATACTTTACACGCCTAGATCGCCGACAACCTTGAAAATATATTTTTCAAAGCACACATTTTGACCCTTTCCTACCCCCTTATCTACCAAACTCGGCCCGATCGAGCTGTACAGTTTCTACGACCAACTAGAGCCAAAAAAGCCTCACCCGAATTTGAGATTTTTAGAGAATTTGCTACTACCTAAATCGGCGTGTACGGCGGACGGACATTTTCTTATTTTGATCTGGACACCTTGAAATGCCCAGAAAAAAATTTGAGCCAAAATAGAGGTATTAACTATTTGTATGAAAACAGATTAATATTATTCAAGGAATAACCAACCAAAATACGATTTCAAGAGTGAAGAACAAGGTCTCAAAGTGTATTGTTTAGTAGAATCCAAGGAATCCATAAAATGCGGACAGATGGCTCATGGAAACAAAGGCACTTTGAGTTATGGCAGGTGCGAAGCTGCTAACGAGAAGTAACCGACCGTGTCAGTTTGTCCCCAGAATGGAGTTCCAGAAAGGGGACAGCGTAGAATGTCGGAGCAAATTTAGATGTGAAAACGTTTCCAGCTTTTGGGCCATTTTGGTAAGACATATTGAGTAGTGGACGCGTTTGATTTGCGGTCTGTAGATTGTCTTAGAAATCCCGGGTGGTACGACGTCAAAATTGGGTGATGTTTTCTTTACATAATCAAAATCGTGACTTGTCTTATCAAAAATCCTCGAATTCAAACGGTCTGGAAGTTAGAAAGAAAAGGAAAAGTGATTGAAATTAGTCAGCATTGGCACATGCAGCGCCATCGATCTTCTTCTTCAACCCATAATGTGTTAAGCAACAATTAAATAAGACAGGTGGAGTGGAAATAAAAGGCACAAAAAATAATTCGGTTTTCAAATAATTGTCGATTTTAGATTTGAAAATAAATTGAAAAGAAGAGTTCAACCGAAAAACCTTGAAAAAATAAAATTATGCTCCTTGTTTAGCCTTATTAGGTTTTAGTGTTAGATCTATAAAGAATTTGTCAATTCAGCAGCCAGGAGTTGGATGTAGGTCCTACACTGTTGTCCGACAGGAAGAGATGATTTTGAGGGGTGTTGGAAACCCAATTTGAGACAGGTTGCTCTGGCGTTGGCGAAACTTGACGACGATTTGAGGAAACTTATTGCGTATTTGGATATTGAGTAGGTAGGGTATATAAGATATATGCTTATAGAGGATACGTTGATGATCGCACAGGATAAGAAGTTAACAGAGTTCGGTCACCAAAAAACACCTACACATAACTCTATTACGCGCTCTGGCGTGAACATGGAGAACAAGTCAATTTGAAGGCACATGGCAAATGTGGCCATTCATTGCTTTATTGCTCAAGTTGGTGTTCAAGAGTAATAAACGGGTGCTCATGGGTTGGAACCCCTCCCCTTCCACAAGTTGAGCCAAAGAGAGAAACCTTCTGGTGAGTGATGGAGTTAAAAATTGGTTGTTGTAAATGAAGATATTCTCGATTTTTGGGATTCTTTTGGAACTAGGGCATCATCTTCCACTGTATTTCGGGAGTTGAATTCAACAAGACAGGCCCCAGGCCGATCGGTGCCCATTGAAGGTTGGTATTGGTCAAAATGTCTACTTCGAAAAATGAATTTTCGAGATTTTCAGCGATCTAGGCGCGTGTGGTATAATTTTCGAATAAATTTTCGAGATTCTTAATCCAATGAGACGGGTTCTGGAACGATCGGCGACCTCTGGACGAGGTTATAAACGCTGAGTAAGCCCCCAGGCTTGCTGCCTCCAGAAGGCCAGAAGGGAGGGAGCATGCGCCAGGATGCGCGCGCAGCTCCTGCCCAGACGTCACATTTGGAGAGAGCTCCAGGGCTTCACTCGTTGCCAAGGCGCCCAACCAGGAGGTCGTTGTCAAGGCGCCCCTCAGTGCTGAGGCGCCCAACATGTCAGAGTTATATATATTTTGTAACCCTGTCGTGCAAGTACATCTCACTCAGTCCATCCTGGCTTTGTCCTGTGTCTGAAGTGAACTCTGCTACCATGCTGAAGTCGACCGAAGCTGTGATATTGTGTTCCCCATGAGATAAAGGACTCAAGTTAATAAGTCTCGCTGTGTACCTGCGGGACAGCCTGCCCCCTCCTGTTTTTCCTTTGACGTCGACGCCGTTTTCGTCAGCCGGTATCGTTGCACTTGCTCATTAAATTGTATTTCATGTATATCATCATTTCATGTATCTTGTATTTTATGCTCCACGTGTTGTCTAATTTACTTTGTCGAATTACTTTGTCTTGTATCAATTCTAGCCCAGGTTGAGGCATATTCTCCTTTGCAACGTGTCCTTGTTTTCAATTATAATTCATTTTGTATCAATGTATTTTATGCCCATCCTTGGTATCCCTAGTTGCTCAGTCGTAAGTCTTGGACTTACATCCCGTATCCTCTCGCTAGGTCCCTTCCAAATTCTCCGAAGAAACCCGAATTAAATTATAGTAAATTCAAACACATTTTAATTCGAGAAAGGCTTACAGCTGAATTGATTGAAATCAGTATACATGCGCCATATCCGAGGAATAACCAACCCCTGTAAAAGAATTTGCATAGTTTTTATTGTAGGGGTGTGATTTTCCAGAGCTCCTCCATTCTCTCTCTTATTTCGCCTCTTGTATCCATTAGCAATAATAATAAGCGGGAAAAGACACCTCCATGAAAGAACTTTTCCGATCTTGTCATGGTATTTAGAAGAAGCGCCACAACTGAGTTCATTTGTCAAGAGAAGGATTCGGGGCTGGCCGGCACCCTTCATCCTCAAGATCTATGTCCTTTTGTTGCGTCCCGTTTTGTTCGAGGCGAGGACCACACCATTTGTTTCAACCCCGCCCGAATACAAACACAACAGATATAACAGCTTTTAGAAACAGATATTAACCGTAATTAATGTGGTAGGAACTTACGAGGGTGCCATGCCCAGGCAGAGGCTCCTAATTCATTTTCTCGAAGGAAGGAAGGGTCGGGAGACCCAAAAATGCTGGAAAATCAGGTCTGCGGGGGAGCACTCTTTTGTGCCGGGAGGTTAAAAGTAGGTGGGAGGAGCTTGTAATGAAAAGGACTTGAAGCCTTGTGGGAGGTTTTTGGTCAAGACGCATCTACATAGCGGTGAAGAATGGTCCGGCTATTGCTCCTGACATTCAGGCTACTAAATACCCTTCTGGTGCGGCGTTCTAAAAGAGGTTCCCTTACCAGAGCTACGCCCTCTATTTGCCGTTCTTTCATGATATTATACGTAAGAGAGGGCGGTATTACTTCAGAGGGTTTTAATTTTTCCTTGGGTCGTGTTTGGAAGAACGAGAATAACCGGAGGGTTAAAACCCGTTTAACCCTTTATAGGTTGGTGTCCTACTGGGTAGGACAACCCCTCGATTCGCCGTTGCACGCATAACTCACCCAAAATTGTCAGAGGTTTGGTGGCCTTCCCCATAGGACACCTTGAAAATATCGATTATATACGACAAAGCTTCGGGAATATTTAGAAAAGTGAGGGAAATATAGAACAGTGCGAAATAATGTTGGTACATTGGGCACCTGCTCTCATGATTGCTCACTTGAAGGATTCGCATTCCAAAATCGGGTGTCCTTCCCAGTAGGACACTAACGCCTGGTAACTCGTCTCGATCCGACGAACTGCTATTTCTGTGCTATTAATTGTTTATTTAAAAGTTATAGTGGTTGTTCTACAGTAAATATAAACGTAAGTGAACATTAATGTTTTTTATACC
>JADDOF010000145.1:0-32542 GCA_019603395.1 Cyrtorhinus lividipennis | reverse complement strand
CAGTGACCATGTGGAGATATGTGGAGTCGCCGAAAATCCACTTTGGTTGGTTATTCCTTGAATAATCATGGACGCTGAATCCAATGTAATGGGTCCCAAAACGATTGACACCCATTGGAAGAAGTTATGGGTCAAATTGGGTATTTATTACCCATTTTCCACTAGATTTGCATCCTCAATCGATTAAAATGGGTCCGGAACCCGCCACACCCACTGTTTCCCCCATGTTGAATAAATGAGTCTCCATGCACCTGGTCCGAGCAACAACCAACCCCTGTGGAAGAATTTGCAGCGTTTTTGTATGGCTTTCTGCGATTTCGAACTGCCCCTGTGTTGTATCGTCCAGGCCAAGCAGCTCTTGACAACGTAACTTACCTCTTAGATACCCACGAGGTCAATTCACAATAAAATTCTTGCAAGAAAAATATATACTGGTTATGTTTTATTGATTTAAAAAACAAAAGAATTCGATTAGTGAATTGTTTCACCATTTTTCAACACACAAGTAAAAACATTTTTCAGAGAAAAGTTTTACACGGGATGTTTTACGGCAACTTCACATTAATTAAACTAGTCATTTTCATAAACGCAGGAGTGCGTGAAAAGATTGTTTTATCTTCAACTTTTGATTGCGAATCAAAATATTGTGCATTATGAACATCACGACAATTATTTTTTTCATAGGGAAGACGATAGTTTTATGGAGAAAAGTTTATGAAAAAATCAACATTACGACGAAAGAGAACGTCTACTTGAAGTACTCGAATATTACTACTACAGTTAATCGAAGACATTGACGCAGAAAAATTAACTTACGACTTAAATCTTACGTGAATATTTACAATCTATTTACACTTTACTTTTCTTAAAATATCAGAGAATTTAATGGACTTTTTCGAAACTAAATTCGTTTCCGAAGTAGAGTAATGCGGTGAGCTGGAGACGGCATATAAAATAACCTTAGCTTTTCGATTAAGGATTAGGCTTCAGGGAACATCTCATCCCATCTATTATAACATGTCATATGTGTTCAGATCCCTCCCTGCAGAACTGGAGTCTCCCGTGGATTTCTCTCGAAATGTGTATTTAAGGAATAATCTCTTCTTGGTTCATTTAAACCAGCCCCGACTCCTGCCGCACCATCTTATCTAGCCCATATGTATTGTTGCAAGATTACACCTGCACCAGTCTCCTGGGCGACCAACTTTACAAGGTCAATGACACGTGGAGGGTTAAGGGTCACTCTCAAACATTCATGCATCATATCAAATTGGCTGGAACCTTCCCATTTGCTCGAGACAACACGTCTAGTTCCCAGAACCAGGGAAGACTCGAGAAGGTTCTTGGCCAAGGGAGCGAGCATAAAAGGGACTGAGGAACGCCGCAGAGGGCAGTTCAGTTTGGAGTCCAAATATAGAAGCTTCATGTCATAAATTGTGCCCTGTTATAAATTAGTGCAACAATCACGTTACAACCATGTATTGTGCCTTGTGATTGTGTAAGTGTGTGAATGAGGACAGTGTATTTGAGTGAACAATTGTAATAAATTACTTACAAAGAACATAAATCGTTACAGTATAGTCCCCATATTGCATCACTAAGCAATGTACCTCATCTGTCTTTCGCAACCCTTCAATTTAAATAATTAGATTCTGGTTTACATCACACGGAACTTGTCTCTTGGTGGTGTGGTATATCCTACCTGCGTACGGTTCTTTATTTTAATCTTCATCCCTTGCTTCTGTATTGTATTTTATGTTATCCTTGATTTCTTGATTCTTCATTGGTTTGTTCTGTTATTTTATTGTTTTGGTTGGTTATTCCCTGAATAACCAACTCAAAATTGTTTTCTGGGCGTTTCAAGGTGTCTAGATCAAAGAACCAAAATATCATTCCGCCGTACGCGCCGTTTTTGGGCGATCTAGGCGAGTGGGGTATCATTTTCAACTAAATTTTGGACGCAGAATCCAATGAAATGGGTCCCAGAACAATTGGCACCCACTGGAAGAAGTTATGGGTCAAATAGGGTATTTATTACCCATTTTGTATAATGTGTTTTCGGGATTTCTGATACCTTGGCATGTGGGGTATAATTTTCCACTATATTTTTGACGCTGAATCCAATGGGACGGGTTCCGGAACGATTGGTGCCCTCTGGATGAGGCTATGGGTCAAAATGGGTACCTATTTTCCCATTTCGAATGTGTGTTTTCGAGATTTCTGGTACCCAGGCGTGTGGGGTATCATTTTCCACTAAATTTCCTATCCTGAATCGATTGGAATGGGTCTGGAACCCGCCACACCCACTGTTTCCTCCCATTTTTCCCATGTTGAAGAAATGAGTCTCCATGCGCCTGGTCCGAGGAATAACCAACCCGTGTGCAAGAATTTGCAGAGTTTTTACTTTGTTTTTAGATGCAATGTATTGTGCGACTATACGAGAAATAAACATTCATTTCATTCACTCATTCTTATGAGTATACGTGTAGTATGACACTAACGTTGTGAGAGTTGAATGCCAAAATCATAGGAGTTTTGAAATAATGCGATGAATCGGCCACCAGCAATGTTACAGAATTGTTGTCAAGTAAGTCACCAGCCATTAATTATCATTTTGTTTTCAAAACTTTCGACTATTAACCCGGCCCGAAAATTGTTTCTAGGCGTATTAAGATGTCTAAATAAAAATTAGCAAGTGTCCGCCGTACGCCGTTTTTGGTAGTAGAAAATTTTCTAAAATCTGAAATTTTGGTCAGGGACCCGTTTCCGGCTCTAGTTGGTTTTCGAAACTTTTCAACCTGATCAAACCAAATTTGGGAAGGGGGTCAAAATGTGTTTTTTGAAAAATGGATTTTCGAGATTTTGGCGATCCAAGAGAGTGACAATCTAGGCGTGTGGCGTATCATTTTCCACTAAATTTTGGACGCCTAATGCAATTAAATGGGTCCCGGAGCGATTGGCGCCCTCTGGATGAGGTCATGGGTCAAAATGGGTACCTTTCTACCTATTTCAAAGGTGGGTTTCCGAGATTTTTGGTACCTTGGCGTGTGGGGGATCATTTTCCACTAAATTTTGAACGCTGAATCGATTGGAGTCTCGGAGCTCCTGATTGAGGAATAACCAACCCCTATTCATGAACTTGCAGCGTTTTTCTTTGCGTGGGTGGATAGTGATTCTATCATTTTCCCCCAGTTCATTTGAAATTTATTTAGGTAGAATTCAGTTGATTGCGATTCGTTGTTTTTATCTCAAGCGGTTCGCGATGAAGTGCCTTTAATTGAGAAGAATCTCAAGAGCGAAGGGAAAGATCTTACTTACGTCTTTAATACGACTCCTTTGAACACTAAGACTTATCAAGTTGGCGGTTGCGGATTTATTTGTATCAATTCATTTGATTGCGAATTTCCGGTTTTACTACCGACGAGCCCCTGTTTCAGATGCTCGCAATTTCCATTCGTTATCAAGTTTAATTTAATGGGAAACGGGATCCTTTGAAGGAAAGGCTTTGGCACAATACGACGTCCTTACAATAGGGAATTACCTTCGAAAGCACTCGTGGTGGTTACTAGTAAAAGTAGCAACAGAAACGGAATGCGCGATCGTAAAAGGAAAACCACAGAACGCAAAACGCGATGTTGTTTCCATTTGCATTGTGACAAAAGAGCCAATTTCTGATCAAAACTTGTGTCTCTATTTCCTTTGAAGTTCGATTTTTCTCGCCATTAATTCATTAGCCTGTTAAATAAATAGGGCATCTGTTCAAATTCAATTATGTGCGTATGTTTACTGAAAACAACTGGATTTTCCTTCGACGAACCACAGCGGAGTTGAGTTGAATTATTTCCAAAATAATTTTCTGTACAACACGACCAATCAATGTTGTAAGAAAACTAATATTTTGTAGCTTTTCGCCATTATTATGATGAAGCCATAATCAAATTTGGTATACAGGGCATCCGAAGAGTACCTCCCCCCCTCACCCACCGTCCAAATGAGAATTTAAAACAAGATTTTTCTTTGAATCTTCATATTTTATTGCAAGGATCTCAAATATTATATGTATTTGCGCGCCCCGCACAACTGAACTAACTTTCTCAAGATTCAAATAGAAACTTCAAATTTCTTTTATAGATTCGGAAATTGACTAAAATTTCATGAAAATTTGTCCTTCAACTAAGTGTTTTGATTGCGTGCAACCGGTTCAGAGAGCACGCAAAGTTGCGCAACCCCTAAATTGTCAAATAGATGATGGTGAACTCCCAAGTGTGGCACATGAATTTTCATTGCTTTTCAACGCTGATTCACGTAATGCTTTCTGTTTGTTGATTCGACCTAATTTTTGCGGAATAGTGACCTCAATTTGTTCATTTCACGTGAAAAAACCATCTCTTCACGCAAATTTTGGTCATTTCTTTGCAAAAATTGAGTCCGAATCAAGAAACGGATAGCAACAAGTGAATCGGCGTTAAAAATCAACGAACATTCATGTGCCACCGTTAAATATTTGACCACTCGGGACAGCTCAATTGCGGGAGGAGGATAAACTACTGAACCAGTCAAATCCTTGCTTCGTTGAGATATGATCTACCTGTCTTGATAGAAGAAAAACCTCAAGAAAATATAGAAGAAATATTACTCTCGCATAAACAACAAGCAATACTAATTTATACTGTCATATCAAAATAATGAAGTTCACCTCACAGTTGTCAACACAGGCCATCTTGTTCTCTCTCTTCTGACGCTTGGCGTCTTCCTGTTCTGTTGTGGTTATGAGCTTGTTGAAATCCAAGACTATAATGCGTTTAAGTGACAAAGTGTTGGTAGTTAAGAAGTGGTTCGTTTAGTTCAAAAAACAACAATAATTTTGCGGCCACACATTAGAGTCTACCATCATCCATTACTTGAGATTTTTGGGTTTGCGCAACCTGTTTACTGAACCTGTTGTACGCAATGAAAAAAAATTGGTTGAAGGACCAAATTTGCAAGATGTTTTGGGTAGATTCCGAATCTGCAATAAAAAAAAAGAGGGGGTTCCCATCCAACATTGAGTTAGTGTCACTTGCGCCGGGTGCGATTCAAAAGTAAAATTTTTTGTTTATTATAAATCGTTGGACACTCTATTTACTTGAATACATTTTATGACTCAAGTGTTTTTAGAAAAATAATGAACAGCCATAAAACCTTTTCTCCTTTGCCTATACCTTCCATCACCAAATGACTGGATTATAAATACATAAAATGAGAACGAAAAGGTGACTTGACAACTCCACCAGACCGTGTTACTCAAGTGGAACACCGAAAACAACGATTAAAGTACGATTAGGTCTGAAAGTTTCGTCGATTAATCAAATGGAACCGCTTCTGGTAACCTCAACGATGGAATAAACCTAGATCGAGGAGCAAAATCACTGTAAGATGACGTATAAAACAATTTTATACTAAAATTTAAATCTCCATTTATTTAAACACTTATGGGCAAGCCCCATAACAAGAGAATGTATTATAGGTGAGATAATAAAAATAAATTTAGTGTGACAAAAATACGTGCACCTCTGGAGTTTGGTTTTAATCAAAGTTTTCATCATGAATAAGAGCCACTCAACTGATTTTTCTAGAATTTCGTTCAATACATTTCCCTCTACGGCAGCGAGGTGACGGGATTTTTACAGCAAAATAGGATTTCTTCAATGCATCTCGTCAACAATAACTGCTTGGTAAATGCGAAGAATAGGGACCGTTGTCACTGATAAGTGCAATTATCGATAGTACGCTCTGTCGAGCGCACTATCGATATATGCGAAATATTATATCCCTTTCCGCCATATTTGTTTTTATAAAAACGAGAGAAAATACTAAAATACTAAATAATAAAATAAAATAAATAAAAAAATAAAATAAATAAAATAAAATAAAAATATGATACTAAAATAGGGGCAAAAACACTTATTATCAATTATCGATTATCGATAGTATGCGCGATATCATTGCTATCAGTTGATCATGTGACAGTGGTCCCTATACTTCGGTTTAGCCTAACTGCTTTTGTTGCCAACCACTCCTTATTTCTCCGAATCGCCCGACATAGCGCGTACATATACAAGTAAATTTTAGCAATAATTAAGATATACATTTCACAAGAAAATTCTCAACTACAGCTATACATTGGAGAACAACCTGAATTTACGTTATACACTGTTTTTATCGTACTAATGTTCGAGTAACATCACATTATGAACATCAACACCAAAAATAGAAGAAAAAATCAGTCACTGTCAAAATCGTTTTTTGACGATAATTTATCTTTTCCGTAATACAACGGATTAAACCGGCGTCGATAACTACAAATCACACTTGAAGTTCGTCTATTCTCATTAATAGGCCATGATGGACACAGTAATGTAGTTTTTTGCTGGACAGCGTCAATGTTTGTTAGAGTTCTTACATCGATCACTAATAAATATGTATATTTTAGCAGTAAACTCATGATGCTATTTGTAAACATCGAATTGTTGAGAGCTGTGAGGTAAAGCGCTTTGTTAGAGTATTCCGTGCTCGTGGGCTTGACAGGAGGAGGCGGGTTAACTGCCGTGTCACCGCCGCTAAATAGGGCGTTGAGAGGAACGGGTAGTTACCGGCTCCCATCAACCGGAGTTTCCCTATTTCAACAGTACAAGGGAAGAAGAGTTTTTATTTTCCAATTTCGTTATTATCTAGTTTTTAACAAGCCAAGCGATGATTTTTGAGTTTTGATCTACTCTGTCAGCCATAGGGATAGCACCTCGACATCGATAGTGTAAAAACATCAATGCTTTGCGACCAATATTCGATGTTTCAATTGATATTGCAATTGTATATTGTCGATATATCGAACGTCTAATATAATCAGTTTTATTGTTTCTGTGAAAAAGTTTTTCAACATAGAAAAGTGGATAAACAACACCTCTGGTTCTGTAGAGTTATAATTAAAATTCAGATGTTCCTGTTAGGAATTGGGGCACAAATTCTCAGATCATGTCACTACTTATTCTCTGCAAGAGACTTCAGTTACGTCACACCCATATGGTTTACATAATCCAGGGAACTCATGAGGTGTATACAGTGAAGTAAGCGCTCTGGGTGGAGCAAGTTGTAGACTCTTACGGCTTCCTTCATGCAATGCATCGATTCAACTGGTTCTTGTCAACAGAGACGCTTATTAAAAGCTGCGAATTCTTCCACACGGGTTGGTTATTCCTCGGACCAGGCACATGGAGACTCATTCCAATCGATTCAGCGTCCAACATTTAGTGGAAAATGATACCCCACACGCATAAGTACCAGAAATCTCGAAAACACATATTCAAAATGGGTAGATAGATACCCAATTTCACCCATAACTTCTCCCAGTGGATGTCAATCGTTCTGAGACCCACTTTATTGAATTCAGGGTCCAAATCTAGTGGAAAATGATACCCCACACGCCTAGGTACCAGAAATCTCAAAAACATGGATTGTTCAAAATGGGTATATAAATACCCATAACTTCTTCCGGTGGGTGCCAATCGTTCTGGGGCCCATTTAATTGGAATCAGCGTCGAAAATCTAGTGGAAAATAATACCTTCACACGCCCAGATCGCCAAAAATCTCGAAA
This sequence comes from Cyrtorhinus lividipennis, assembly GCA_019603395.1. Lineage (NCBI taxonomy): Eukaryota > Metazoa > Arthropoda > Insecta > Hemiptera > Miridae > Cyrtorhinus > Cyrtorhinus lividipennis. Next base: position 24,911 of record JADDOF010000145.1, on the reverse strand, counting down.
ATCCATTTTTTGAAATACGCATTTTGACTCCAACCCCACATAAATTTGGTCCGATTGGGCTAAAAAGCTTCGAGGACCAACTAAACCCAAAAACGGGTCCCTGACCAAAATTTCAGATTTTAGAAAATTTTCTAAACCATAATCGGCATGGACGGCGGACGGACATTTGCTGCGAGGTGGTGTGCGCCGGGTTAGTCTAGACCTAAGCTATAGTGGAAGGAGGAATAACAAGTACTCTCCTCTCCCTCCCCCCCCAGTCTTTTAAATAAATTGTGATATGCGCCTGTGATAAAAAATTTAGGTTTTTATTCAGGCAGGGGAGGAATATCCTAGAACTCGCCCTACCTACAGCGTTTTAGCAAAGGACTCCTTTGCAGGACTTTGGAGCACGCAGAAAATGGATGAAGAATTAGCTGGAGTGGAGGACACAGGTGGGGTGTTTTCCTATTTAGGTACCCCTACAAAATGCCTGTAGGTTCAGTGATGCCCAGTAAAGTGGCGACCAAGTGCCGCCACCACCACGTTGAGCACCAAGTCCCAGCAGCTCCAAAGCCACCCCCACCCAATAGCTCATAGTATGCCACCAAGGTGCAGAGCAAAGATGAGAAACAGAAGACCTCTTGCAAAACCCGGAATCTCCACGAGGTCCATCCTGGGCTGCCATAGGCAGGCGAACGCTGGAAGAGGGTGGGGTGCCTGATATACGGGGAAGCCATAGAGCAGGGCTCCCAGATGATCTGGCGCGTGAATCAAGACAAGGATAGACTGTAATGGGCCACATGGCCTCAGGAACAGTCTAGCGCAGGTATATCAGGACGGACATTTGCTAATTTTGATCTAGACACTCTGAAACGTCCAGAAAAAATTTTTGAGCCGAATCGGAGAGATTGACTTTTCTTTGATTATTCAAGGAATAACCAACCAAAATTGATGTTTCAGGTCCGCTATAACATAGACATTGATGGTGCTCACGGAATATTGACGTTGACATCGATGTTTCCGTTCGATTTTCCATTCCTAATCTGTTTTACTGTATCGAATATCTCGAATTTGTGAAGATCTGAGCACAGGTGGGGTCCCCAAATGAACCCAGTATCAGGAAAGAGGAATCTGTCCGTTGGTATGACACATGTTTTTTCTGCAGTATGTACATCCATCAACAATGAGAAGGATCCTTTTGTGGTTATGAGATGAAAATGATAGGCAATAAAAAAACCTCACAAACAATTGGGAAACATTCGCAAAGGTTGCTACAATTGCCAGAGCCTTTCTCACAAGGATGATAAAAAACGTTTTATATTACATCGAGTTGAAGCGGATCAGTTAACCTTTTATTGAATTCATCACATGCCCATCATTTGTCATGCGGCAACACTGAGTCAGAACAATACGATGAAAACAAAACAATGAAAACAGATATTTCTCCCTATTATAATTATTTTAGGGGTTCTTCATTGTTTTCTAAATCGTCGAAATGGTCGACAAGTGGAAGATCCGCGTGGGTTCCGTCTACTTCATCCATTAATCGAATTAAAGGCTTCACGGCGGTAGGAGGTCTGTTAACTCGTTTAGAAAACACTACCGCGAGGTTCATTTTGTCGAGAGACATCACTCTGTTGTACGTCCTAATTGGTTGGCTGCCCCCGCACCTTGATTTGTAACATTCAACAAATTAATTGTTCAGGGGCTGATTCCTACCTGCAACGTTCATCACCCAGGAAGAAGGAACTTGAGAGATAAAGTTACCACTTCACGCTATCAACTAAGAAGGGGTGACAGGCTAGAGACGAACTATCATGTTAATCAGTTTTAACCTTTAACTCTTTTTTAATCATTAACCCTTTTGCAACCTCGGTACAACTGTTGTACCAACCGAGAAGCACCAGAATGCAACATGATGCAAAAAATTGTTTTGCGGTACAGCACTTGTACCAAGGAGCACCATCAACGAGAAACTTGAGCTGCTGGCATCAGTTTTATTTCTGTGGTGCAGCACTTGTACCAAGGAGCACTATTAATAAGGAACTTGAGCTGCTGGCTTCAGTGTTATTCCTGCAGTGCAGCACTAGTACCAAGAAGCACCATTAATGAGAAAATTGAGCTGCTGGCATCAGTTTTATTTCTGTGGTGCAGCACTTGTACCAAGGAGCATTATTAATAAGGAACTTTAGCTGCTGGCTTCAGTGTTATTTCTGCGGTGCAGCTCTAGTACCAAGGAGCACCATCAACGAGAAACTTGAGCTGCTGGCATCAGTTTTATTTCTGTGGTGCAGCACTTGTACCAAGGAGCATTATTAATAAGGAACTTTAGCTGCTGGCTTCAGTGTTATTTCTGCGGTGCAGCACTTGTACCAAGGAGCATTATTAATAAGGAACTTGAGCTGCTGGCTTCAGTGTTATTTCTGCGGTGCAGCACATGTACCAAGGAGCACCATCAACGAGAAACTTGAGCTGCTGGCTTCAGTGTTATTTCTGCGGTGCAGCACTTGTACCAAGTAGCACCATTAATGAGAAACTTGAGCTGCTGGCATCAGTTTTATTTCTGTGGTGCAGCACTTGTACCAAGGAGCATTATTAATAAGGAACTTTAGCTGCTGGCTTCAGTGTTATTTCTGCGGTGCAGCTCTAGTACCAAGGAGCACCATCAACAAGACACTTGAGCTGCTGGCGTCAGTGTTATTTCTGCGGTGCAGCACTTGTACCAAGGAGCATTATTAATAAGGAACTTGAGCTGCTGGCTTCAGTGTTATTCCTGCGGTGCAGCACTTGTACCAAGGAGCACCATCAACGAGAAACTTGAGCTGCTGGCTTCAGTGTTATTTCTGCAGTGCAGCACTTGTACCAAGGAGCACCATCAACGAGAAACTTGAGCTGCTGGCTTCAGTGTTATTCCTGCAGTGCAGCACTAGTACCAAGGAGCACCATTAATGAGAAACTTGAGCTGCTGGCGTCAGTGTTATTTCTGCGGTGCAGCACTTGTACCAAGGAGCATTATTAATAAGGAACTTGAGCTGCTGGCTTCAGTGTTATTTCTGCGGTGCAGCACTTGTACCAAGGAGCACCATTAACGAGAAACTTGAGCTGCTGGCTTCAGTGTTATTTCTGCGGTGCAGCACATGTACCAAGGAGCACCATCAACGAGAAATTCGAGCTGCTGGCTTCAGTGTTATTTCTGCAGTGCAGCACTTGGTGGTGCAATGGTACAGAGAACTTGTACCAAGGGGCGCCTTCGACGACAACAGATCCTAAGTGCACCTTGGTATATATGCTGTATAATGGTTAAGCACAATGGTGCTTAATGAGATTTTGAATTACCTAAATGATTATTTCATTGAAAATTTTCATCGCTAGCTCAGACTATAGCGCGCAAAAGGGTTAACTATACGTTAACTTAGGGCGAGCCACGATAGATGCTAACAAGGAGGTACGCTAAGTAGGAAAGCTATACGATTTCTAGTGAACTCAAGCGCCAGAGGTAATGTTTTAGCAATAATTCGCCTTTCTCTATGGAGACAGTTCAAAACTCCATCAAATTGCCCGAGGCTGGTGCTGTAGAATGAGAAGATGTCAAGATAGAGATAGAGAAAAGAAATATAGAGATGGAGAAAAGGTATATTTCATAATAAATCAAAGTTACATCCTCGAACTGTTTACAAAATATTGTTGTTTAACAGAGGAATATAGTAAATGAGCCAAAGCGGATGCAATACTCAGTTTTCTAAGTTACGAGTATTTACCGGCGTGTGAGTACCATACTCCTCCGATTTTAATTTCTACCCAAGGGTGAGCAATAGAATCCATCTTGGTGGTGATGAGCGTTGACGAGTTATTGTTTTTATAATTTTGAGGACGAATGAAGTATATCTCTTACGAATACACTCAGACAAAAAGAAAAGAGCATGAAAAAAAATGGCAACAAATCGAAACTGGAATGGAATGAGTTTACAAGATTGAAGAGTTCAGCACACAAAAGGGTAAAAACCAACCTTAACAAGGCCTCACTCCTCAACTTATGGTCAAAATGTGTACTTCGAAAGATGGATTTTGGAGTTTTTCGGCGATATAGGCGTGTGGGATATCATATTCCACTAGATTTCGGACGCTGAATACAATAAAATGGGCCCCAGAACAATTGGCGCCCACCGGAAGTGGTTATGGGGTAAAATGGGTATCTATCAACCTATCTCAACAAAAGTGGGTTTTCGAGATTTCAGTACCTAGGCGTGTGGGGTATCATTTTCCACTAAATTTTGGACGCAGAATCTAATGAAATGTGTCCGGACACGATTGGCGCCCTCTGGATGAGGTTATGGGTGCCCATCTACCCGTTTCGAGATTTCTGGTACGTAGGCATATGAGGCACCATTTCCTCAGAACAACCCCCGTAAACGAATTTGCAGCGTTCCTGTTTGGTAGTCGTGATTTAGTTTCTAAATGGGTTTATTTCCCCTAGATCTATTGCACAATAAAACACGAGTGTAAGTCTAAGATATGGGATTTCCAGCGTCCTTGTGTATGAAGTTGGACTACCTTTCATTCGCAGAAGACGACCCTGCAATGCCCTTCTACCCACACACAACCCTTTTATCCGAAATTCCATTTCCTTGTTGGGCAAGTCTTCTGGAAGGACTTCCAGCGCACGTATCGGCTGCTGGGTTCTAATACAAGACAACTCACTTTGAAGTCTGTTGTCAAAACTATTTCTTCCCTCTAAATCCCTGCATAAAGCGAGGGTCTTGAATTTTTTTCTTTCCAAATTTAAAAAGCATTTCCTCAAAGACTCCTTTTGAGTTCAAGTCAATTCCTTCCGGCCCCTAGTTTTACTGAAAAGAAGGTTGGCGGAGGCAATACCATATTCAGATTATGTTGCATGTCGGCTCAGCTACCGCGTTTTATCGCTGAAAGGATTTTTGTTCTCTATTTTCCCAGCTTCACAAGATATCCCACCAGATATCCAACCTACTTAAAGGCTGCTAGCGTGAAAGAAGAATACTTTTTAAATATGCGCCTTCACCAGCGACGACAATGAACAGCTTAGAAACCACAACGCTCGACCTATAACGAGATGGAATGCAGAATGTGGAAATTAGACGGTGAATTCCTCCCTGATTTACCGAAGTGAAGGCAGTCCTCCACACACCCCCGTTAGCAGAGAATTTATGATATTAGCATATTATACTCTCTTGATCGTTAACTCTTCGACGGGAAAAACCTGTAGTTACCTCGGTGGAATGCTTTTAATTGCTGACGTTCATTTCGTTACAATGTGGCTCAATATATGGACGCTCAACATAACGGAGACGGGCAAATTTGTTAAGTGTCTGATACATTTACCGCTTAAACCAGGGTAGGTGTGTATTTTTTAAGATACTTGAGGACCTTAAATGTACCTACGGTCAATAAAATGGCATAACGATGAGCTCCTCATAACTTTACGTGGAGCTGAACGTCTTCGGTTGTGGACCAAGTTGGATGATTATTTGTACTGTGTGCCCAGGACACGATTACCCATCATTTGCCATTGATGACTCAACATGAGCCGTTTGATCAAGGGCTTCATATGGTGCCAACACAACTGTAAGAGCTATGCAACCAAAGCAGCTCTTCCGCCAATTCAACGTGGTTTCGCATATGACTTATCTCGCTTTTGTCCGTCGTTGCAAAAATAACTGAAAGACTCGCCAAACAATATTTTGTGGATTACTTGGAAAGCGAGGGTAAACTCAGTGAGTGGCAGTTTGGTTATCACAGGAAAAAAGTACGGATGATGCCGTTGGATTTCTGGTCATGAGGGTACTGACGTCCCTGGACAGGGACGTGGGAGAAAAAGTCATCTGTTCAAACATATGGCAAAAGCATTTGATACTGTTGCGACATTACACTTGCACTAGTCTCCTGGGCGAACAGCATTACAAGGTCAATGACAAGTGGAGGGCTAAGGGTCACTCTCAAACATTCATGCATAGTATCGAATTGGCTGGAACCTTCCTGTTTGCTCGAGACAACATGTTGACTTCCCAGAACCAGGGAAGACTCAAGAAGGTTCTCAGCCAAGGGAGCGAGCTTAAAAAGGGACCGAGGAACGCCACAGAGAGCAGTTCAGTTTGGAGTCCAAAAAATATAGGTGCTTTGTGTTATATATTGTGCCCTGTTATAAATTAGTGCGACAACTGCATTACAACCATGTAATTGTGCCTTGTGATTGTGTAAGTGTGTGAATGAAGACAGTGTATTTGAGTGAACAATTGTAATAAATTATTTACAAAGAACATACTGTCGTTACAATACAGTACCCCACACCAAACTAATTGAAGCTGTTGAAGCAACAGGCATCAGTTAAGGTATTGTGAAATGGACAGCAAGTTACTTGTTTGGGCGATACCATATCACAAAAATTGGTGTTGTTTTTAGTAATGAGTCCTTCCAGGTGTGGCATCCCAACACAGATACTGTGTTGGGACCAATTTACTTGTGATGTAGAGATGCCCGACGGACCTCCATGCTACCTACAACCTCCATTGGATTTACTCAACCAGCTGTTATTTTGCTCGAACAACACATTGTTGTCGTCACTAGTTGCTCACAGCACCCCATGTGGCACTTCCGGACACTAGCAGAGCGTACATTCAGTCAGAGGCATAGTCAGGCGTATCTACAACCAGAAGGGTCGATTGTTATTGGTCTCTGTGTGTTAACATTTTAATCAAGTACCTGGGGGAGTATGCTTGTATGGGTGTAAATAATCAATACGCTAAAGTTCTAATACGTTAAAATAAACCCTTCTAGACTTGTTATTGTCGTGAGATGCGTGTCACTCAGTGAAACCCCCATCATGATGGCTACCGACAACGAGGAAGAGCAGATCATGGACGACGAGGACATCACATACTTCATATGGAAAAACTATTGAGGACTCCGCTGGAAGGTATTTCGTTCGCTTTCGCGGATGATTACATGATCCTGATCACGGGTCATACGTGGGAGGACACAGTCAAAAAACGCTGCAAATTCTTACACAGGGGTTGGTTATTCCTCGGACCAGGCGTATGGAGACTCATTTCATAAACTTGGGGCAAATGGGGAAAACAGTGGGTGCGGCGGGTCCCAGACCCATCCCAATCGATTCAGGATCCAAAATTTAGTGGAAAATGATACGCCACACGCCCAGATACCGGAAATCTCGAAAACGCATATGCAAAATGGGTAATATATACCCAATTTGACCCATAACTTCTTCCAGTCGGTGCCAATCGTTCCGGGACCCACTTCATTGGAATTAGCGCCCAAGATTTAGCGGAAAATGATACCCCACACGCCTAGGTTCCAGAAATCTCGAAAACACATATTCAAAATGGGTAATATATACCCAATTTGACCCATAACTTCTTCCAGTGGCTGCCGATCGTTCTGGGACCCATTTCACTGGATTCAGCGTCCAAAATTTAGTGGAAAATGATACCCCACTCGCCTAGATCGCCCAAAATCTCGAAAATTCATTTTTCATAAAACACATTTTGACCCCTACCCCGCCCAAATTTGGTCCGATCGGGCTGAAAAGCTTGGAGGACCGTCCTGGGCCGGGAACAGACCCCTGACCCAAATTTCAGATTTTTAGAAAATTTTCTACTACCAAAAACAGCGTGGACGGCGGACGGCGGACGGCGTACGGGGTACGGCGTCTGCGTACGGCGTACGGCGGACGGACATCGACCTTTTTTGATCAGGACATCATGAAACGTCCAGAAAAAAATTTTGAGCCGAATCGGAGAGGTTGACCATTTGCATGAAAACATAGGTTGATTATTCAAGGAATAACCAACCAAAAGCTCAAAACTGCTTAACGAAAACCAATATCATTCTTCGCAAAATGAGAATGATGGTCAACCTCAAGACCAATTTTGTGGCATTTGCAAATCGAGACAGGGGCGTACCCAACATTGGGAGTATCAAATGTCACAAGGCGGATTGTAGTTCTGACTCATCTTGTGCCTGTCCAAAAATTGAGCAGGTGGCTTCTACTCACCATCTTGGGGTTGAGCTTGACCAATACCTGAAGAGGGACGTGCATATCAGCAAACTTGTGACTGCATTGAGGAAGCTCATGCATGTTTGTAGAGAGGTCCAGGATTAACTGCCATTGGAAGCAAGAAGGATGTTTTATTTGGCGCTGGTCCACTGTGACTAGAGCCAAAAATCGGTGCCTTATAGCTGTGCCCTTCAGGAAGACGCCACAAGGCCAAATGGCGTTTGATTGTAGGGGCGCTAAGTTGTTCAATGCGTTACCTGAGAAAATTCGAACATGTTGCTCGCTTTTGAAATTGAAATTAAAACGCTTCAAATTCATACACACGGGTTGGTTATTCCTCAGACCAGACGCATGGAGACTCATTTCTTCAACATGGGAAAAATGGGGGAAGCAGTGGGTGTGGCGGATCCCAGACCCATTCCAATCGATTAAGGGTCCAAAATTTAGTGGAAAATAGTACCCCACACGCCTAGGTACCAGAAATCTTGAAAATACATAATATCTATATAATGTATATTATACAAAATGTGTAGATTGATACCCATTATGACCCATAACTTCTTCCGGTGGGTCGTTCTGGGACCCATTTCATATTCAGATCAGATTTTTTTTTGTTCAGATTTTTAGAGAATTTTCTACTACGGACGGCGGATGGAATCTTTTGCATGAAAACATAGGTTGATTATCCAAGGAATAACCAACCTTGGATTTGAGGATTTGAAATGATTATTTTTATATTATATATTAATGTGAATTTCTATTGTACTAGCCACAGAAGGATTTTTGTTGTTGTTGTGTAAGAAGTGTTGAGCATGCAACTCCTCCTCACAGCACAAGTCTACCTCTAGTAGGGAATAGCATTGTCAATTGTAAACGATGTATCACTCATATATTTAATAATAAATACATTTTTAAAAAAATCCTGATTTACACCCGTTATTTTCCTCAATCGTTACCGACTGACAAACTCCGGTTGCTCTCTCAGGAATTGCCCTGGCAGAGATAATATTAACACACAGGTATCCGACATACCTCCCTGCTGAATTCCGCGCGGTCACGGGCATACACCCAAATACGTGTCATTCTATTCGGCTTCGTTGGAAAATATTTTAAATTTTAGTTTCCACTCCAAATGCGGATAAATGTAAACGTTCGATTCGGTGAAGCAGTGAACTGGGTTTCAATGGACGAGCGAGTTTGCTTAAAGCAATCAGATCGCATTCGCAATTCATTTGATGAAAAATATTAGTTTCCTCTGTTCCCCATCTGATAAAAGGTGAAGCACGACTCCAAGAAGAGTTGCCCCGAGGGTATCTTACCTCTATTCTCTTCTCAAGGACAGCTATGTATGCCTTACCTTACTCATCTTTGAGCAGACATGTAAACAAGTCGATATCACCAAATCCTTCAGAACAGACTGATAAAAATCTAAACCACAGAAGCAGTCACCGATTGTGGAGGTAAATCGGTTTCCCCTGAAGAGATACCTACACCTAAAATCGACAGAAATCGGTTGATTAATGCGAACTAAAATACATCAAAGTTCCCATTCATGACGTCCAAAATACCAATGCTCCTTGAGAAGATTCGTAGAAGCACTTGTTGGGGAAAGGGTTGAATTATTTACTGAAACGGAAACGTGTTACAATCCGAAATAATTCAGTATAATACCAATAATTCAACACCCAAAACCAATTTAACTGAACCATATAGCTTCACTAATCAATAATTGCTTGTACAGCGTTTACAAGTCAAATTAAAGTTTCTTTTTGTATCATGCCCCACTTTGCATACATATATACACCGCATCCTGCTTCTCCGAATGAAGAACCACTTCTATATATTCCAAAATTAGAACCACTGACCGAAATACCTCCTATTAGGATCGTCGAACAATCAAACACGAAATCAACTCAAAGAAGGCACCTGGTTATGATCTCATAACCACTCAAGCATCTTCCTAGGAAAGCTGTTGCCAGATTCACCCAGATCACCAATTCAGCCATATCACATCGTTATGTTCCCCAGTTATGGAAAATTGCTGAAGTAATAATGATCAAACCAACAGATCAGCTAACATCGTACAGGCCAATCTCGCTGCTGCATGTGTTGTGTAAGCTGTTTGAAAAACACATCAACAAACGATTACTGTCATAGAGGAGCGCAAGCTGATCCCAAACCACCAGTTTGGGTTTCGACAGCAGCACTCCAAAATAGACCAAGTCCATAGAATAGTAAACATCATCCAAGAAGCGCTAGAACAAAAGGTTTGCTCAGCCATCTTTCTAGATGTGTTACAAGCTTTCGATAAAGTCTGGCACGAAGGCCTGATGCATAAGTTGAAGAGAATGTTGTCCTTTCAGTCGTTGAATTGCTCCATTCCTATTTATCTGACCGGTACTTCCGCAACAAACAGGACGATGCCTACTCACAACCAAGGAAAACGCGCGCTGGAGTACCCCAAGGATGTGTATTAAGTCCACTCTTATACCTTCTGTACACTAGCGACCTACCACAAGTCGAATTTAACACCACAGCAACGTTTGCAGACGATACTGCAGTCTAGGCAGTTGGCAATTGAACGAAGAATCCATATCAATCTCAACAAATCAATATCCAAAATCAGTAAATGGACATCGAAATGGAGAATCAAATTAAATGAGGCCAACCGTGCACGTCGATTTTACCAATCTCAACATCGGCTATATCCCCATATTCCTCAACAGCACAGCCATTCCCTACGCGAATGAGGCCAAATACCTGGGCATAACACTGAAGGCCAAGCTCAGGTGGAAGGAGCACGTCAAAAAGAAAAAAATTGAACTCCGCTCTAAACTCAGGAAAATGTACTGACAATCTTCCATGACCATCAGAAAAAAACTGTTTCTGTACAATCAAGTACTGAAGCCAGTTTGGGCGTACAGAGCGCAGTTGTGGGGCTATACCGCTCCAACCAATTGGCAGATCATTCAGGGATTCCAGAATTCTGAGCTGCGGTGTATTACTGATGCACGTTGGTACTTCCGAAATGTCGCTCTGCACCGCGAACTTGAAGTGGACAGTGTAGACGACGTCATCAAGCAGAGGGCCACGGCCCATCTGGCAAGACTCAGATACCACATAAACGAAGAAGCTGCAAAGCTCCTTGACGTACATGAACTCACTCGGCGTTTAAAGCGCCGGAAACCACATAAACTACTGTAAGCAGTGAATGTGACGAAGTTCGAAGGGACATGGAACTAAGTTATGTATCTTCTGTCTTACGTTCGCTGCGGAATTGTTGAGCTCGTTTGAGCAGCTGTGCGGGAGTCATCTGAAATAGGAACGCGCCAGGTGCGTGCGCCGCATGTGGAATGAAATTCGAAGCGAGCTCCTAACCCAGTGCGGCTATAGCATGAGATATTTACCTTGGAGTAAACTACTTGCACCGAAGTATTTCGTGTACTAAAGCGAAGCACTGAAAGAAATCTTGAAGTGGGAACACTGATTTCAGTGTTCATTCGTTTTCAAACGATGCAAAATGGCAAGAAAACTCCAAACCAGCCCCCTATTTCGGACTTATTTTTTTGCATCTTAGCAACACCCCAGCTGACTCCGGCGTTTACAGTACCTTCAGAAGGTTCAAAGCTGGCGCGGGAAGTAGAAATATATTCCATTTCACTTTCTGGTATACTGGAGGAGCGATCTGAAGTGAAGGCTGCCCTCACGCGCCAGGCGCGTGCGACGCAAAGATTGGACCAGAGCTCACGCGCCGAGCGCGTGACCCGCAGCGAACGTGTTAATAAACTGTTATAGTAACGTAAGTCAGCGCAATATTGTAAATGAGACTACTCGGAAAAAAAGCCACACCTATTCCAAGTTAGTTTTGTGTTTGGGGAAGCATGAATAACGTTTTTCGAAGTACCTATGTATGGAAACGTAATTTGATACGTGGAAGTCGACGCAGGAAGGCTGAACTCACCACGAAGGTAGGATCAGCGTCCAACAGTGACCACGAATTTACCAGAGGGATAAGGGTTGTAGTGTTGAATAGAAAGGGAAAGGAGCGACAGGTAATTTGACTAATAATTGCACAATTTCACACAATGTTAGTCGGGTCGCGGAATGGCGATATACGAGCGGAGAGCGAGAAGCAAATTTTCATTAATGTAAGAATGAAGGCAGGCAATCGCCTGCGGTTGCTAACGGGGAAAGCCTCTTTAACCTTCGAAACCCCTATACCGCACCAAAGCCGCCACTCTAACCTGTGTCCAGTGAGACCAGACGCAATAAAATTAAACAGTATCCAGGGAAAATGGATCTTTTCCACGTCAAAACACACATTTCCCAAATGAAGTTGATTTGAACCTTCAAACTACATTTAAAAACGCTATAAATTCATTCTCAGGAGTTGGTTATTCCTTGGACCAGGCACATGGAGACTCATTTCTTCAAAATGGGAGAAATAGGGGATACAGTGGGTGTGGCGGGTCCCATACCCATTCCAATCGATTCATGGTCCAAAATTTAGCGGAAAATGATACTCCACACGCCTGGGTACCAGTAATCATGAAAACTCACTTTTGAAATAGGTAGATAGGTACCCTTGCAAATGTAATAAATACGATCCTTTTTCCCTACAAAGCTCTAGTAGTTCTAGTTTGAATGCTATTCTAACATTGAACGGTTGAAAATGTAGGGTTTAAGCGTTTTTAAAGGTACAGTTCAAAATTAGCATGACGATTCCCTTAATATGAGGTTTTTTTTCTTTTTGGTTGGTTATTCCTTGAATAATTAACCTATATTTTCTTGCAAAAAGTCAATCTCTCCGATATGCCCCAAAATTTTTTACTGGGCGTTTCAAGGTGTCTAGATCAAAATTAGCAAACGTTCGTCCGCCGTCCACGCCGACTTTGGTAGTAGAAATTATTCTAAAAATATGAATTTTGGTCAGGGGTCCGTTCATGGCTCTAGTTGGTACCTACTCAAAACTTGTCAACCCGATCGGACCAAATTTGGGCGGGGTGGGGGTCAAAATGTGAATTTTGAGAAATGGATTTTTGAGATTTGATGCAATCTAGGTGCGTGGGGTATCATTTTCCACTAAATTTTGGACGCTGAATCGATTAGAATGAGTCTGGGATACTCCACACGCACTGTTATCCCTACATGCTTTTGGTCCGAGGAAGAATCAACCCTGTGGCAGAATAAGAAGCGTTTTGGTTGGTTATTCCTTGAATGTTTTCATGCCAAATGTCAATCCAATGTCAAAAATTTGGACCCTGAATCAATTGGAATGGGTCCGGGACCCGCCACACCCACCGTTTTCCCTCATGTTGAGGAAATGAATCTTCATGCGCCTGGTCCGAGGAATAACCAACCCGTGTGTAAGAATTTGCTGCGTTTTCTTAAAGATTAAGATGAGATTCAAGATGTGATGCCTCGTAGTTAGATACTGGGGGCAGCCTCCTCCAGTTATGTGGAAGTCCGATCCACTGAAACCTCACAGTTTCAGCTGTCCAAGGCATTTTGGAAGCGATGGAGCACCGAGTGAGTACCTCACAACATTGCAGACCAGAAGCAAATGGAACTCACCGAAGGGACTCGTTCCGCAAGAAGGACATGTTGTAATACTGATGGAACCAAATCTGCCCCCAACTCAATGGCGCCTTGGAAGAATTACTGTTCTGCATCACGACAAATACGGAGTTGCCAGACGGGCCGAAGTGCTAACACCATCAGGAAATTTTATCAGAGATGTCAGGAAGCTGTGCCCTCTACCTTCCCAAGGAACACCGAATTGATGTAAAAGTGAAAGCCAGTCGTTCACCACTTGTTGGCAGCCCCAGGCAAGATGTTTCATACACGAAAATTAGTTCGTATGCTTGATGCCCTGTTTTGTAAATTCTCTGTAAATATTCTGTGTAAATATAATTTTAAATCTCTTCCGACCTTCTACTTCGAAGCGCCTTAAACACTCACCATCCCAATGGTCCAACTTGGTAGTATTTATCACATGTCTTCGGTTTTGACCTGGGGCCAGTCTTTGTTGTCTGCCGGATGTTTAGAGATTAAGATTGGGTATTTGAATGATCTGTATGCTATCCTCATAACTCACTCCGATCTTCATGAAATTTGTTCGGAAGGACTCAAGAGAATTCCAGAAATAACCACGAAACCTGAAACAAATCTCAACTGGAGAAATCATCGATCCGACGTGGAAAGACGTCCACAGATGAGATTATTTCGTTCCGCACACAACGAATACGTCTTTCGGAGGAATAAGCTTCACACCTTTGCCGTCTAAATAGCCACAAAAGCTCTTCTTTTTTTACCGTAACCGGCGGAGATTATTTCATTATTGTTTATATCGCTTCCTCAGGAAAACCCCTACGAGCTTAGCCGCTTTGTCACGAACCAGCAGCTGTCCACGTTCCCAGGATTATTCCAAGGATCACCCAACGGTATGTAATCCTTTTCACTATGTGTTTTCAAATGACACCGTACAGCTTTTTTCAGTAAGTGGCAAAAAAAAAAAATGACCTTCCACCTGTGTACCAGATTTCTACATAGTATTTCATTTTTGTTTGTTCTAACGGTTTATCATTTCTTGGAACAAGACTATGGTGAAAACAGTTAATGTGGAGTGTCAAGGGCTAATTCCAATCGATCAGCGTAAAAAAGTAGCGGAAATAAATTTAAAGCTTTCCTCGGTATTAGTCACTCGCACACATTTCTGTGACCAATCAACTCACACCTCATTGAACAACTCCTGGATTAGTGGATCTCCGAACTGAAAAACGCTGCAAATTCCTTCACAGAGGATGGTTATTTCTCGAACCAGGAGCATGGGAATTCATTCCAATCGATTCAGCGTCCAAAATTTAGTAGAAAAATTACACCCCACACGCCTAGGTACTAGAAATCTCAAAAACTCATTCGAAATAGATAACTGAATAACAATTTTGACCCATTACCTCATGTAGAGGGCTCCAATCGTTCCGGGACCCATTTTATTGGATTCAGCGTCCAAAATTTAGTCGAAAACGATACCCCATACGCTATTTTTTGAATTTTGACCCCTAGCCCACCCAACTAAAGCAGGTAACGTACCCCTAACCAAAATTTCAGATTTTTCGAAAATTTTCTACTACCAAGAACGGCATGGACGGCGGACGGACACTTGACTTTCCGTTGGTTATTCCTTAAATAATCAACCAAGGTTTTCATGCAAAAAGTCTATCCCTCCGATTCGGCCCAAAAAAATTTTCTGGACGTTTCAAGGTGTCTAGATCAAAATTAGCATAAAAATGTCCGTCCGCCGTCTGTCATCCGCGGCGCTGATTTTGGTAGTAGAAAATTTTCGAAAAATCTGAAATTTCTGTCAGGGTCCCGTTTTCGGCCCTAGTTGGTCCTCGAAACTTTTCAACCCGATCGGACCAAATTTGGGTGGGGTATGAGTCAAAATGTGTATTTCGAAAATGGATTTTTGAGATTTTATGCAATCTAGGCGTGTGGGGTATCATTTTCCACTAAATTTTGGACCCTGAATCGATTAAAATAGGTTCAGAACCCGCCACACCCACAGTTTTCTCCATTTTCCCCATGTTGAAGAAATGAATCTCCATGCGCTTGGTCCGAGGAATAACCAACCCGTGTGAAAGAATTTCCAGCGTTTTTTGATCTAGACACAAATACAAAGAGATTTGTAGCATTTCCAATGACGGACCATTTCCATTTACTCACATCATCAGTTTCATCATCCATTTCACATAGGGTTAAGGTGCCTTTTTACTTAAAATCACCATTTTTGTAGAATCTGTTTTCACTCATATTTCTTTATGAACTAACTCTCGGCACCTGGATACACTTTCAGGCGACAGATTCTGGCTTCGATAAATTAAGCTCCAAGTTCGTCCATGTAGTTTGGTTTGATGGACGAACAATAGGATGGAATTGCCCTTGGAGCAGAGGTAGTCCATGGGTGAAACTCGATGGAAATTGATTTAGCGACTAGGAAATCGGGCTCACTTCTCTATAATTGACTTCCGAACCACCTAATTCTTGCTCGGTGTCGTAGGGCGATTGAGTTATAAACGGAATACAGTTGGCATGTTTGTTACTGCTCAAGCTTTTTTTTTTTTTTTTTTTTTTTTTTTTTTTTTTTTTTTTTTTTTTTTTTTTTCCCCGTCGGAGGCGTTTTATTCTTTCTACACCCGCGCAATCTCGCTGGAATTGGATGACTGCCCACCCCGTAATTCCTTGTTACCGGATGAAATAGACGGGAAAGCTGAATCTTAGATGCTAGGGTGAATCGGAGGAAATGAATTCCAACTTCTCCAAGGCCAGTTCAAGACTTTATTGAATTAACAATAAACCATTTCCGACGCCTTGCATTTCATTTCTGCCCCCTATCTGTCTATACCACTTAACAGGGCACAATTTTCCCTCAGTTTAAGTGAGACGATGCCAGGCTTTATTGAGAATATGAAGAAGCAGGGTGGAGATCTGTGAAATTACATGATTGTGAAATTCCTCCTTGAGGATTGGGGTGGGTATCGATAAACTGAACGTTGACATTTGCACACCGATGATTGCACATCAACATTATTGTCTCAAGATTTTTTTGTCGATTGACTCCGAAATTTCTTTTTGTATGTTGTTTCATGATTTCAAGATTCTAAACGCTGCAAATTCTTTCACAGGGGTCGGGAGGGAAACGATACCCCACACGCCTAGGTAACAGAAATCTCGAAAACACATATTCAAAATGGGTAGGTAGGCCCTCATTTTAACCAATAACCTCATCCAGAGGGCACCAATTGTTCCCAGACCCATTTCATTGGATTTAGCGTCCAATATTTAGTGGAAAATGATACCCCACACGCCTGGATCGCCAAAAATCTTGAAAATCGATTTTTCAAAAAAACACATTTTGACCCCTACCCCGCCCAAATTAGGTAAGTTTCGAGGACCAACTAGAGCCAGGAAGGACCCCTGACCGATAGTTCCCACTTCCCATTGAAATGGGTTTGGTAACAATTGGCACCATCTGGATGAGGTTATGGGTCAAATCGGGTACCTATCTACACACATCCTTGATTATACTGTAACGATTTATGTTCTTCGTAAATAATTTTTACCAATTGTTCACTCAAATACACTGTCCTCATTCACACACTTACACAATCACAAGGCACAATACATGGTTGTAACGCAGTTGTCGCACTAATTTATAACAGGGAAGATTGGACTTCAAACTGAACAGCACTCTGCAGCGTTCCTCGGTCCCTTTTTATGCTCGCTCCCTTGGCCAAGAACCTTCTCGAGTCTTCCCTGGTTCTGCGAACGTGTTGTCTCGAGCAAGCAGGAAGGTTCCAGCCAATTCGAATGTTCAAGAGTGGAGAGTGACCTGTGCAAGTCGTTGATCTTGCAATGCTGGTTGCCCAGGAGATTGGTGCAGGTGTAATCTCGCAACACTACACAGTTTTTGGTCCATTCAATGTGAGTTCTTTCTGTATAGTAGAACCAAGTAAATAGGTGCTTGAAATGGCTATCAAGGGAAATTTTCGCCCTTTTTTCTGCAGAAGCCAACAATAGGATTCTCTAATATCAAAATGACTCTGCTGATCTGAACCCTCCTGACGATGAAGAGGCACCTGAAATCCCCCAAAATGTAATCCGCATTCATTCAATTTGTCAATAACTGAAATACTGTGAATACAACTTGGTGATTCGAGATTGACACCTATATTTGGTTACAGGTTCAATGTCCCTCATACTATTGTTGGGAGCTGGCACCTGCGCCCGTCAAATGGGCTGCTGGCGTTGCAGGATCAATGACCTGTGGAGGGCTAAGGGAGTCATTTCGAGGAATTGTGCATCCTATCGAATTGGCTGGAACCTTCCCTTTCACTCGAGACAACATGTCGAGTTCCCAGAACCAGGGAAGGTTCGAGAACGTTCTCGGCCAGGCAGCAAGTATAAAACGGACCCAGGAACGCCGCGCAAGTTCAGTTCAATTCGGAGTCCGAATATAGACACTTCGGGTTATAAATCGTGCAGTGTTATAAATAGTGCAACAACCGCATTACAACCGTGAATTGTGCTTTGTGATTGTGTAAGTGCGCAAATGTGAACAGTGAATTCAAGTGAACAATTGTAATAAATTATTTATTAAAAATATAAATCGTTACACTATCCATACATTATTTGCCTATTTATAAAAAATTTTGTTGCCGTAACAATTATTTGCCTAAAAGTATTGGGATACAATTGTGAATTTTCGGTATTCACTCTTTTTCTTCATCTTCCTATCTCTGCATTTGATGCCCAGTGGCTACTCAACGTAATTAAGGCTACCTGCAAATGAATAGTAAAATTATCTGGTCCCTGGCACAATTAACAAAAATTACATTTTGCCAAAAATAAAGAATATTGTGAAAGGATTTATTCAATTAACCAGGATGGGGTTATAACCCTCCGGTCCTCTCTAAAAATCCTTATGCAGTCACAGGTGCGTCGATAATAATTTCATAAATATCATGTTTTCATGTTTCAATAATGATTTCATGTTTCAAATTTCACGTTTAATAGATTCACCAATGTATTTTTAAACCACATTTTAAGACAGATAAAGTTTTGATTATTCATCTTTCAACATAAATTAAAAAAAAAAAATAATGACTTTTAATTTCAATGTAGTTAGTTCTCGTTTATGTAACCTTCCAATAATTGGCTTTTTGATTTGTTTCTTTAATACCTTACATTTCTAGTGAGGTCAAATATAGCGCTATTTTCGTTGGAAAAAGTCGTAGCCTGCGCCACAAACGACCTACCGAAGAGCACGGTAGAATGCCTCGGTATTCCCATTGTAATTGGGACATAACTAGTACTGTCTACTATGAAGCTTCGATCGAAAACTAAACTGTTCCCACAGGTATCGGTGTGTCCGATCGGCGTTAGGGGATGAACGGGCTTAGGTGCCAGCCCATAAGCTCAACTGGCGATCGTATGTAGGAGCTGGAAAGTCCTGTATTACACCGCTGCAATACCGTGATAAGGTTAGGTCCTACGATATACGGCGGAGGAGCGTTTATATTTAGTCGAAATTCCGAACGGTTCGTCTGAGTTTTGTCGCGGGGCAAAGCTGGTGAGAACGGTCTGATTGTGCCCATTAGAGCACAATTGATGCAAATAGACGACTAAATTTCTATCACTGAAGATGGGGAATAAAGCCTACTACTTTATGAGAACTGGTGACAAGCCCGCGGGAAACTCACTCTACCGAGGCTTTCCTATTCAGTGGTGAGCTGACCTAGATCGCATCTCTCAAACGAAGGGTGCACGTTCATTTCTCCAATAATTGAGACAGAGGAGGTTGTGAGAGAGTCCACAATAGGCAATAGGCTCGAAAAAGGACTAGGACCTAAATACCACAAATGAGGTTATTTTTTTGAAATTGAACATGGCACCAGGTACAAGGACACATATAAGGCAATTCGAGCTACCGCTAGCAGGGGTAATAACAAATCTCATCTTAAAACGCAGCAAATTCTAGGGGGTTGGTTATTCCTCTGACCAGGCTCAGAGACTAATTTTAAAATAGATTCAGCGTCCATAACCTCTTCTGGTGGGTGCAAATCGTTCCGGGACCAGTCTCATTTGATACAACGTCCAAAATTTAGTGGAAAACGATACCCCACACGCCCAAGTCATCGAAAATGTTGAACATGGGGAAAATGGTGGGTGAAGCGGGTACCGGACCCATTCCAATCAATTCAGGGTCCACAATTTAGTGGAAAATGATACCCCACACGCCTAGGTACCAGAAATCTCGAAAACACACATTCGGAATAGGTTAACAGATAACCATTTTGACCCATAACCTCATCCAGTGGGGCCAATAGTTCCGGAACCTATAACGAGGATAAATAACGTTATTTGAAATAATTAGCGTAACCGTTACTCTACTTAATATGTAACAGTTATTTGTTATTTTCACATTTCATACCATTGGTCTGAAATGATAGGAAAATCAAAAAAAGCGAGTACCACCTGATAATAATGCTACTAAATGCCCAAGAGAAACTGGAATAATATTTACTGATAACAGGTAACAGCAATGAAACCTCTCCTAAAAACTCAATTCGAGACTAGTGAAGCCGAAGCTGAATCTAAAACCAAACTCGAAACGTGGATTAACAGCTACAGCTTCATTTACGCTTCAGTTTCAGTTTCAAAACCAATACCATCTCTCGACGGGTTTATATTGTTATTGATATTGAATGTGGTTCATCAGGTAACTAAACCTAAAGCATTTTTAGGTCTTAGAAACGTCACAGAAAACAACAATGCTCTTCCCTTTCGTGCAACGCTACTTTTCTCAAAACGTTATTTTGAAACTGTTATTTTATAACGGTTACAGACTAAAAAGGAGCCAAATGCCCATCCCCAGTCTGTGGATAGGTGCTGACCAGTTTACAAAAGCTCTGAGTAATTCCTTTGTGATATTTTTCTGAAGTTGGTCTGATGTATTGGCTTGGTGCTCCAACACTTTCAGAAACCGCACACTACCTGTCAATGCCGATGCACTTGTATTAGCAAGATCAGTATGGACCCGCAATGGACCCCCCCCCCCCCCCCCCAGGTACTTCTGCTGAATCAGGAGTTTTGAATAACTTCCCATATTTTCATATACCTAATTGGCGGAGGGACATCTTAAATGGCTTTGAGAGCTGGCCATAAGCCAGCGCTACACGATGCTACCAACACCTTCCTTGGAGGCTCGTTCAAAGGACCTGGATTGCACTGGACACTTGCCACAACTGACAACACCGTGTAGCTGAGGATTTTGCTGGAGTCACTTGTCGAGTGTGGTCAAATGTTGGACCAAATGTTCGACGAAGCGTGTAGCGCCTGCCTCATACTGAAGCCAACCACTTGTCAAACAACTCTGTAGGAGAAGTGATGGAGTCACTACATCACCACCACCAGACAGACAAGATGACCTGCATGGTACAAAGGACAGGTAGGGCATCTCTGGACGCCCACTGCACTGAAAGTGTTTATCCAAATCCAATTAGTTGGGTGTAACTACTTGGATCCTCACCACATCACAGCTCTCGTTCAAATTGGTTGATTCAACCAGAAAATGATTCGATGGTAAAACAGTACACGACACTCTTTTGAAAAAAAAAAAACAATTTTCAAAAATATTTACCCAGACGCGACGTCACAAACGTTCGTTTCAGACTGTGCTTTCAAACTGTGGTAACGACGCGGTGAGGGGGTTGAGCAGTCCCTAGGAGACAGTGAGATAAATGTGCCGCGACTGTGGCGGAGGTTCGCTGTGGTATTCTTCTGAATGTGAGTGTCGACCGACGTCCAAATAACGACTGTCGACGACCATCAAGGCTTCTGCGGACGCAGGGCGTTCGTAATTCTGAAACATACAAACCCCATAATAAAGCAAAAGGCGGGCGTAAAAACAATGAACGCGGGATTAACAAATTGAGGCTAGAATTTTTTAGATTCTGCGAGTTCCTAGCCTGACATAAGCGGCCATCATTCACAACCACCACAACTCACAAAGCCACTAAATTAATACATGCAGTGTAACGGGGCGGCAGATTCCAAGCGCCCCGTCAAGAAACTTCGGCGGCGGGGGACGGAACGACCCCTCTCCCCTCCAAGCGCCTAACCCCAGCTGGGCGGAAGGCGTGTCCTCATTGGATTGGTTAGGCGATGGGCGGCGCGAGACACCCAGGGAGGAGTAGGAGGGGAAGGCGACTTGACGAGCGGACTGGGAGAAGGAACATCAGGAGTCGTATCCGAACTCAAGAGAAGGAAAGTTGGAATCCCCGTTCGCCGTAATCCCGTGAGGACAAGGCGGAACGAAGTGAAGTGAAGCGGAACATCGAAGCGGAACAACCGACGCGTAGCAAGTCAACCCCTTGTGAAGCCGGTGTTGTGAAAGTGACCTGAGGGAACGAGTGTATCGTGGTTCCTTCAGGGTGAGAACTCGGGAATTGGGAGATCAGCCAATTCCTCTCCCGTAACAGTGGGCCCTTATACGAACTGAAAATCCCCCGTCGGACCCGAGTGTTGATCCGTTCGCGCCCGATTCGACGGCCAATAGTCCAGGTTTCCCACGCACCGCCAGTCGTCGGACCTCCGTCGGAAAGAGTCTCGCCTCCTCCGGCCTGGACGGCGTTCCCCTGACCGAAGCCGAGCAGCGAAGAGAACATCACCCTGTTGTCTCCATCCGAAGGAGTTGGTGCACGTAAGTGGCGAAATAACTCTGTCTCGCACCCTCGCAACGCGAAAGTCGACTCTTTAAATCTGGCCCAAGCCCTGACGTTTAGTCACCAGAAAGCTGATCAGAGAATTGTACATTGTAACCGTAGTATTTAGTATTTTGTCTGTCGTAGGAAAAGTAAAAGGAATTAGGGGAGGACCTTAGCAAATCACTTTCATTTTGCCGTTATTCAAATCAAACATTCCTGAGCCTTCAGCTACCTCGTAAATTCATTTGGCCCTCAGCCCTTCACTTCTACCTACTCAATAATTAGATTACGTAATAGTCAGTATCCTTCTCGGCCGAGACATTCCGTATTTCATATTTCTGTCAATTGCGTTTATTATAAGCCAATATTGAACCCTTGTCTTTCAATCACGAAACCCCATTCCTCAGAGCTTGGTAAATTCAGGTGTACTTGGCGTCTATGACCGACCATTGCCGACATTCCGGACGGTAAGTGAAAGTCTTTAGTCTCCCACTAATTTATTCGCCTAGGTCTATTTTGGATCCCTAGCCCGTCACGTGAAAACGACGGGTTACATCTTTTGGTGGCAAGCGGTGGGATATTTCAGAAATCTCGATTTCTGTCGTATCCACAACAAGTGATCTTGACCAG
This sequence comes from Cyrtorhinus lividipennis, assembly GCA_019603395.1. Lineage (NCBI taxonomy): Eukaryota > Metazoa > Arthropoda > Insecta > Hemiptera > Miridae > Cyrtorhinus > Cyrtorhinus lividipennis. The sequence continues at coordinate 1,988 of JADDOF010000145.1, read as the reverse complement.
GTGAATATTGGTGAGAAAAAGCTCTGAAGGAATTGGGTCGCGTTCTATAATCTTGAAATTCAAATTGTGCTAGTTGTAGATTCCGAAATTTAAAATTGTAAGAAACAAACAAATCGGCCCGAGTGTGAGAAAGCGAGTGAGGAGTCAATTGACTTCAAATCCGTGTCTAGGATTTTTTTTTCTTTCCAAAAATCGAAATTTAGATACTGGCTCATTTATTTAGTAGCATCACTCTCACTGTAGCCCCCTGTTCCGAGACTGTTCCGGGGCTTGTTCCGAGGCCCTCTGTTCCGAGACTGTTCCGGGACTGTTCCGGGGCTTGTTCCGAGGCCCTCTGTTCCGAGACTGTTCCGGGACTGTTCCGAGACTTGTCCCGAGGCCCTCTGTTCCGAGACTGTTCCGGGACTGTTCCGGGGCTTGTTCCGAGGCCCTCTGTTCCGGGTCTGTTCCGGGACTGTTCCGAGACTTGTCCCGAGGCCCTCTGTTCCGGGACTGTTCCGAAACTTGTCCCGAGGCCTTCTGTTCCGAGACTGTTCCGGGACTGTTCCGGGGCTTGTTCCGAGGCCCTCTGTTCCGGGTCTGTTCCGGGACTGTTCCGAGACTTGTCCCGAGGCCCTCTGTTCCGGGACTGTTCCGAAACTTGTCCCGAGGCCTTCTGTTCCGAGACTGTTCCGAGGCCCTCTGTTCCGGGACTGTTCCGGGAGCCTTCAGCTCCAATTGACATCCCGATTCCAGACCCGTCATAGCTCTTACCAACTGGGAAGTCCTTTCTCGATTCGTGGGGAAATTATCGGTCCTTGGTGCGCAAGAAAGTGATCTATCGGTTCTATAATTCTTTTTGTTTAGTCTTTTTTATTCAACAAGTGAGTTCGCGACCATGCACCAAAACAGCAGCCCATCAGTCGAGGGCGAAGCCATGATGAACGCCGTGACGGAAGCAATGAACAAACTGGGCGCCTTTTTCCGTGAGCCTGCTGCCTCCGGCATTCCGCGGTCGTTGTTCATGGAAGTCGACACATGGAACCCTGATGAGCCGGATGCTATCACGGCATCCGTGTTCTTCCAGGAGGTGGAGCAAGCAACCCAAGAGTTTGACGAACACAGGAGACTACGATTCCTTCGTACCCGCCTGAAAGGTGGAGCCAAGCGATTCCTCCAGGATGGTCTTGGCGAAACCCCATACACGACAGTGAAGAAGGCCATACTGGCATGGTATGGCGAGGAAAGTCCCGAGAAGGCAACCATACGACTCTGGACAGCCCAGAGAGACCCCGACGAGTCCATCCGACGGTTCGCAGAACGACTTCTGGCCACGGCAAGATCGGCTGTCCGAACTGAACCCAACCTGAACGATGCTCAACGTCGGGAATGGACAAGACGAAAGGCACTCAGCGCTTTTGTCCGCGGACAACCGAAAGAACTCCATCTCTACTTGCAGGGTAACCCTCCGGACACCTTGGAGGATGCAGTGGAGCGGGCTGAGGGATGGGAGGACGTAATGAGAGCAAAGCAGGACTACGATGCTCGATGGGACATAACTGCTGTCAGTGGATCAAGACCTTCGGAGCCCAAGAAATGCTACTCTTGCGGAGAACCAGGGCACTTTGCAGCAAACTGCCTGCAAAAACCCAGAAGCCCACTTCGTTACCCAAACAAACCGGCCACGTTCGGCGATCACCAGTTGATACCGGTGCCGACGAAGTTACCACCGACCGTCCCAGTGCTGCCCTGTATGTACTGTGGTGATCTTTCCCACTTTCCAGTGAGTTGCCCCCACGGACTCTACGCGGCCTTGTTCTGCAATTTCTGTGGATCCCGTGACCATCTGGAGGCTGATTGCCTTAAGAAGAAGAAGACCCTGCCCATATCAAATCCGCGAATGCACCAGGTCAGAAACATCAGCACGACCCAGGAAACCCAAGCCAATCTCACGACAAATAATGAGGACGAACCAATCGTCCGCGTAAGTACGCGGAGACGAGTGGTGT
>JADDOF010000144.1:0-23335 GCA_019603395.1 Cyrtorhinus lividipennis | reverse complement strand
TAGTTCATTCTGACCCATATCCATCCCCAGGGAACAATCTCTCAAATATTGCTCTAAATCTCTGGTATCTATAATCTTTCAAACATAAGTAGGGGAAACGTAGTTTCGTCGGAGGTTGAATCATAACGCGACCAAGTTGATTGAAAACACAATTGTATGATGAATTATACTTAAAGAAAAATGTATAAGTACCGAACACATGGTTTTTTCTGTACTAGTCCTTGGAAAACCTTGCGGAATCTGCACATGTTTCGATGACCAAATATGGGGTTATTTCTCACACTAGTCGTCCACACGATGTAAAGAGGAATTTTGATATTAAATTAACTAAATATCTAGTCACTCTAACATCTCTATTATCTCCGTATCTACAATATATAACTGATCTCTCATATATAACTAATACCCCTAATCTCTCAAATATATATAATAGCTCTTCATGATATCCATAAATCCAATACATCTAATCTCTCTATATTATTCAATATATTTAATTGGACTAAATTTGGCGGGTAGTCGGGTGTAGGTGGTGAATAGGTGTTTTGTGGTTATTCCTTGAATAATCAACCTATGTTTCATCGCAATATGGTCAACCTCTCCGATTCGGCTCAAATTTTTTTCTGGACGTTTTCATGGTGTCTAATCAAAAAACGCTGCAAATTCTTACACAGGGGTTGGTTATTCGTCAACCAGGCGCAAGGAAACTTATTTAAAAACATGGGGACAATGGGGAAAAACGGTGGGTGCGGTGGGTCCCAGACCCATTCCAATCGATTCATGTCCATGATTTAGTGAAAATAACCCCAACGCTTAGGTTCCAGAATCGTCATAAGAAACTTCAAAATGGGTGATGTACTACCCAATTTGACCATAACTTTTCCAGTGGGTGCCCAAATCGTCCTGAGACCCACTTTATTTGATTCCAGCTTTCCAAGATTTAGCGGCAAATGATAACCCCACACGGCCTAGTTCCAGAAATCCTCAAAAACCACTATTCAAAATGGGTAGTATATACCCATTTGACCCATAACTTCTTCCAGTGAGTGCCAATCGTCCGAGACCCATTTCTTTTAGTTCACGTCCCAAATTTAGTGGAAAATATACCCGCACTCGCCTAGATCGCCCAAAATCCTCGAAATCTCATTTTTTCAAAAAACACATTTTGACCCCTACCCCGCCCAAATTTGGTCCGATAGCTGAAAAGCTTGGAGGACCGCCATGGCCGATTACACCCCTACCCAAATTCGATTTTTAGAAAATTTCACTACCAAAACGGCGTGGACGGCGGACGGCGTACGGCGGACGGCGGACGGACATTACCTTTTTTGATCTAGAACACATGAAACGTCACCAAAAATTTTGACGAATCGGATAGTTGACCAGTTGCATGAAAACATGGTTGATTATTAAGGAAAACCACCAAAGGTCAATGTCCGTCCGCCGTACGCCGTACGCCGTCCACGACCGTTTGTGGTAGTAGAAAATTTTTCTAAAAATCTGAAATTTGGGTCAGGGTCTGTTCCCGGCCTGGACGGTCCTCCAAGCTTTTCGCAAGCCAATCGGACCAAATTTGGGGCGGAGTGGGGTCAAAATGTGTTTTTTGAAAAATGGATTTCGAGTATTTTGGCGCTCTAGGCGAGTGGGGTATCATTTTCCACTAATTTTTGGACGCTGAATCAAATGAAATGGGTCCCAGAACGATCGCGCCCACTGGCAGAAGTTTGGTCAAATTGGGTATATATTACCCATTTTGAATATTGTGTTTTTGAGATTTCTGGACCATGCGTGTGGGTATCATTTTCCGCTAAATCTTATAAGCTGAATCCCAATGGAGTGGGTCTCAGGACGATTGGCATCCACTGGGAAGAAGTAATGTCCAAATTGTGTATTATTACTCATTTAAATATGTGTTTTTTGGAGATTTCTGGAAACCTGGCGTGTGGGGTATCATTTTCCACTAAATTTTGGATCCTGAAATTGATGGAATGTTCTGGGACCCGCCGCACCCACTTTTTCCCCATTTCCCCTCATGTTGAAGAAATGCGTCTCCAGCGGCCTGTCCAAGGAATAACCAACCCCTGTGTAAGAATTTGCAGCGTTTTTTGAAAAATTGATTTTGTAGATTTTTGGCGATCTAGGTGCGTGGGGTCATCATTTTCGACTAAATTTAGGACGCTGAATCCAACGAGATGGATCCCGGGATGATTGGCGTCCACCCGAGGAGGTAATAAGTCAGATTGGATGGGTTTCTATCTACCTATTTCGAATGTGGGTTTCGAGATTTCTGATACCTAGGCGTGAGAGGTATCATTTTCCATTAAATTTTGGACGCTAATTCCAATTAAAGGAGTACCGAAACGATTGGCGCCCACCGGAAGAGGTTGTGGACCCTGAATAAATTCAATTAGTCTCCAGCACCTGCTGTGGTAAGGGTGAGGAAGATGTGGGAATGAACTTCATGAGTTGCTACATTGGTGACTTCTTCCGGAACTACCAGGATGCATGTTGGTACTTGAAGCAGAAAAAGGCAATCCACGGAATTCCAAGAGTACGTAGAAAATGCTCAACAGCCTACTAACTTTATAAGCAGCGAAATTGGACACTTGACACCTTATGAAGCGGCCATCTACTCACATAACGCGTGATAAACTGCTTGGTAACCCTTATTAAACACAATGCTATATTTAAATGACAATTGAAAAAAAATGAGCAGTACTTAAGCCTCTGGGTGGTTGCCTAATCGAGTGATTCATTGTTATGTAATTTAATCTCAGTTCCTGTTTGCTCGCGGGCCCATCACGTCTGGTACACGTCCTTAACATAATACATGAACTCGTACGTCATAATTAATAACGATCGATAATCTTACTTGATGAACAATTAATGACGAAGCTCACTGGAGGTTCCGTTTGGATTACACCAAGCAGGTTATGTACGTATACGGAGAAGGATAACACAACGTGTTCTGGTATATTCGAGCGTTTTGAACAAGCGTCGTTAAGCGCATGACGTGATTAGCGGTCGGCAAATGTAACATCGTAGTTGTGTATTTATGATCTGTAGAACTCAAACTGGTGAGTTGGATGTGTGTTGATTCTCGGATGCCTAACATGAAGTTTTTAAGCGAAGACAACAAGGACATAGGAATGAATTATCAAGCTGTCACTGAGTGAATTTATTGTAATTCTCAATTTTGAGGACCTCTCAGGACCAACATCACTAGCACAGCTAGTAAGGAAACATCTAGGAAAATTCACATTTTTACTCTCCCTACTCCTGGGTCGAAAACCCATTTAAATACAATTAGCGTCCAATATTTAGATCTCATGCTTGAAAATGTAGGTTCGTTTGATAAAGTAATAAACCAAAAAACGCTGCAAATTCTTTCATTCTTTCCAAAATTTAGTCGAAAATGACACCCCATTTGCCTAGATCGCCGAAAATATCAAAAATCAATTTTTCAAAAACGTATTTTGACCTCTAATCCCCCCAGATCTGGTCCAATCGGCCTTTCAAGGACCAACTAAAACCAAAAACTGGTGCATGGCCAAAATTACAGATTTCTAGAAAACTCTTTATAACAAAAAATGGCGTACGGTGGAAGGGCATGGAAATCTGGGTTGTTCCTTGAATAATCAACCTATGTTTTCATGTAGGAGGTCAACATCATTGATTTGCCCAAAACGTGTTTTTCTAAAAATGGCTTTTTCAAGGTTTTCGGTGACTAAGGCGTGCGAGGTGTCGTTTTCGACTAAATTTTGGACGGTGAATCCAATGATACGGTTCCCAAACGATTAGAGCCCGCTGGATGAGGTTATGGGTCAAAATGGGTATCTATCTACCCATTTCGAATGTTATTTTCGAATTTCTGGTATCTAGGGGGTATATTCCAATTTTCGGAAGCTGAATCAGGATGGCCGTACAGCACACCCGTTTTCTCATTTGGATTTTCGACGATTTAAGCGTGTGGGGTATTGTTTTCACTAATTTGGGCCGCTAATCGATAAATGAGTCCATGCACATGGCCAGGATACCACCTTGATTTGATCTAAACCCCTTGAAACGCAAACTGTCAAATTTTGAAGCAAATCGGAGAGATTGGCCTCTTGCATGAAAATATGCAACCTAAACGTGATGTTTTTTTCTTCTTTCGAATTGGGCATTTTACTTTTTTCCAAGTCAAGTTTGGAAGGTGTGAAAAAAATGAACAAATATTCCGGTTTGTGGAACAAAAACCAAGGATGAACCTCAAAAATATATACGATTAAATGCTCATCTTTAGCGATTGGAGAAAAGCGTTGGAGAGCTCATCATTGAGAACTGACATGGGATTGATTGGTCGGACAAAAAAGTATGGGGCGAGATTTAGAATGAGTGATGGAGTTAGGCAGAGACGGTAGCTAGCGAAAGTGAGAGACAGAAAGTAAAGTAAGTTGACAAAAGGATCGGAGGGCCGTCGAGAGGGTAAATATCCAAGCGCTTTTTCCTAAAACTGAGAAAAAAAACTCGTGGATGAAAGAAAAGGTGGATCTAGTCGGGCGTTCTTCGATCAGCTGATTCTTCAATGTCGTGGACCTCATGGATCTAGTCTCTAGCGCTGTACAGCCATTTGGTCCATTTCTTGCAGCAATCGCTTCGTGAAATACAGGAGCTCAGGTAGGGGGTGAGTCACTCTGAACTCTATTCCCCACCTGTCCGACGAGCGATAAAACCCCTTTGACAGATAAATGACCGGTTATATTCTCTACCTCATCGATTTTTAATCGCCCTCCGAGTTTTGACAACAGTATTTTGTCTTTTTTCAGGATCAGTTTTGAGGTCCGATTGAAGTGCTCCGATAATGAAACACACGGCCACCACACATAAAGTCTAAACCAGTCTGTCGAGCCCGTACAATCACGTTGTTCAGCTCGACCAGCTGACGAACCAGTCGGTGTTAGGCAATGGTCCGCACGATCGGACGGTCTTGAATTGCATGTTCTATTGTAGTTGATAGTTTCACTGCACACAAAATCAGAACACAATAGGTTTGTCTGCGGTGGGCTGTCTTCAAGTTGAAGATAGAACCCCTGCAAGATATAACATAGCGGTTGATTTTTATGAGCAGTTTTAATTTTTAGGGAAGGCGTGTCCTTGAGTCCCCAGTGAAAGTACTCACTGAATAATTTGGGGTTGTTATTGAGAACGAGCTCACAAAGAGCCTGATAAAGAAGTTATAGGGTGTTATTGTTAGTTTACAAAGGACCGGGGGCCTATTCCTAGAAACTCCTCACTCCTTACTTTGCAACTCAAGACTCAATACCTCGAAAATCCATTTTTCGAAATACACATATTGACCCTTCTCTCCCAAATTTGGTTCGATCGGGCAGAAATGATTACTAACTAAAGCCAAAAGCCGGTCCCTGACGATTTTTTTAAAATTATTATTTGTGAAAAATATATTGTTATTAGCAATAAATATGGTCTTATTACCAAATTACCATCAAAAGATTTAGGTTTATTCTCCTCTTTGAATAAAATTGATCCGAAATATACAAGTATACATCATCTCCTAAAAGGTATTTGGAGAGTACTAAACTATTTGGCAAAGTCATTGGATACTTACTCTACAATGAAATGGACATATCTTCATTTGAAACCCACAGCATTGACTCTGCAGATGAGTGTGAAGAGCTACTTTGAATAGAACCTGTGTGAATGTTATTGTTGTAACCAAACCTTTGTAAACAGGAAGGATAAAATAATAACATTCTGAAAACTGAATTTCTGACACTCCAAATAAAATACTCACCAATGCGCAGCCATGGGCGTTTTTTAAATCAATGATGGTGATAACTCAGAAATCAATGTGGATCTCATATGGGTTGTCTCAACAGGGGTGGGAAGGAAAATGCTGAATGCTGACTTCACAGAATTTTCTTTCATTCTTCATTTTTTTTTTTTTTTTTTTTTTAAACTATTACGTATTTTGATTTTAGGGAAATGTGATACAGGTTTTTACATTCCAGAAGACTCCTCCAGGTGCAAACCTCAGCATAAACACTCCGCCTGAATGGCTTATGAGGGATCTGGGACGAAATTTCAGTCTCATTTCCTCATGAGACCAACCAGCAAAGGTCAAGAACACGAAGCGTTCTCGATACCACAGTATGTTCAACGTGTGGGAATAATTTATGACAGGAAAGGGACGAGGGTAAAGAGTTGGTACGCATAAAAGGAATATTTAGGGTGGTGATGGCGGTCGATGCAATCAGTGAAAAGTGAATCGGCGGTGTGGTGGAGTGGTCTAAGCACTTTCGGCGTCCCTTTTCGTTAGCGAGGAGAACAAGTGTCTGGGCGAGGAAAGATTGAAGGAGGCGGTTGAAAGGCAGCCGTAGGGGGAGGGAGGTGCGGTAGGGGGCTAAGCCCCCAGCAGCTTTGAGGTGTCTCATTGCTTATTCAACGGAGGACCTTCTGAAAGGCCCGTCTGCTAATATTTTGATCGGAAACTGCGGGAGAGGAAGTTAGAGGGTGGCTGGAGAGGGGAAATGATGAGTTTTAGACCCCCTTCCCCTCCAATACGCTATCGCATCAGCGCCAATTCCACCCTCTCCCCCTCCCATTCACCACACCTCGCCCAATCTCACTGGTGTACTACATCCAGCTCGCGCGTGTATACTTGGCAGACGGCCTAATTTAATTTGTGTCGCCGAATTTTTTTTTCGGTCGAGAGAGAAAAAGCTAAAAATCAAACCATTTGCATCTATTTCTCAACAGACCCTCATGAATAAAGCAGATTCTCCCTTTCCACCAAAAAGATTCGCACCTATTTATCGCTTTGCTACTGGGATTCGCTCGATCATGATGTGTGAAGTCACGTAAATCTTCCAATGATAACTAAAATTATTTAGTTTTTGATGTTGAATGATACGTAGGCCATATATTGTTCAAGATTATGTGGAAGATCTATTCAACAAGCAAAATGTGATTGCTTATCACGAGCTTTTTGTATCAATCTTGTATCACTTATCACATAAAAAAACTGCACATACGTCCACAGGGGTTGGTTATTCTTGGGCGAAATGTGGGGAAAAATGTGGAGTGTTCCGGAGTCATTAAAACCGATTCAGCGTCCAAAATATAGTGAAAAAAACGTTTTAAAATGATACCCCTTACGCCTAGATCGCCAAAAATCTCTAATATAGATTTTTCAAAAAACACATTTTGATCCCTAACCCCTCTATATTTGGTCGGATCGGGCTGAAAAGTTTTAAGGGCCAACTAGAGATGACCCCCCATGATCCAAATTTCCGATTTTTAGAAAATTTTCTACTACAAAGAAACCGCATGGACGTACATTTTATCTATTGGTTGGGTATTCCATGAATAATTAACCAATATTTCATGCTCAAGATCATGGGGGATGACTATCTCCGATTGGCACCAAAATTCTTTTCTGGACGTTTCATGATGTCTAGATCTCTACCCCCGTGACATTGAGCATGAATACTTAACCAATCAAGAGGTACCACGTCCATCCGCCGTCCACACCGATTTTGGTAGTAAACAATTTTCTTAAAATCTGAAATTTGATCAGGAATCCGTTGATGGCTTTAGTGATGGTCCTCGAAACTTTTACGCCCGATCGGACAAAATTTAGAGGTGGTAGGGGTCAAAATGTGTATTTCGAAATATGGATGGCGCTAAGTATGTGCTTAACGCACCAAAGACGTCATCGTATCTTAGCAAAGCTTCCTGCTCAGTGGCCTTACGTGCAGTATCTTCTGCCGTTTCTTGGAACTTAAGGGAATACCGTACATGGTCATGATTGATTTATTATTCACGGTGGATCGAATTTGAAAATCTAAGACGGAGGACACCGAGCATGGTGTTTGCCGGTCCATGATCGCCAGATTCGGATTTCAGATGATTTATCAGAAAATACCTAATCTATTCGGGAGTCAACAATTCAGAGAATATCTGAAGGAACATGACGCCAAAAATTACAGCCAAAACGGGAGTGAAAATTGTGCAGTATCGTCTCAAATGGGTAATAACGTGTTTTTTGAAAAACGGATCTCGAGTTTTTTGGCGATTTAGGGGAGTGGGGCATCATTTTCCACTAAAATTTGGACGCTGAATCGATTGGAATGAGCCAGGATACTCCAAAATCACTGTTTCTCCCCATTTTCCTCTTACTCCTAATCCGAAGAATAACCAACCCCTAAGGAGGAATACTCAGCGTTTTCATAAACCGAAAACGAAGTCGAAAATGAACTTCCGAGATATGAGGACTACTGAACCTGGACAATGTTTGAGGCTCGACTCTTTTTGCAAAGGAACTTCTCATTCTAGATCGTGATGATCACTGATGTGCCTCGAGAACCAGGAAACAATTCCTCGAGCCACGGAAATTTTCAGGCTTGACAACATTTGTACAGTCACTGCTGAGGGCCATATAACCCTTGCTATTTAGCTGCAACATTCAACATTTCAAAGCAATGGAGTAAATTCTACTGGAAGCGTCATCATGTCAACTTAGTTTGGAAAAGGATTTGTACCCAATTTACACCACGCTGATGCTGCGAGTGAGATTGAATGTTGAAAAGGGGACCACAGTGCGGGAAATGAATGAGGAAAGAAATGTACGGTGAAAAGATAGAGAGGGTGAAGGTTAAAATAAACCTAGTTATTTTGAGACACGCAATTTTGGCTCCTTTAGATTCCCTTCCAAGACATAGATCGCACTTTTTATGGCCACTTTCCTTCTTCCTTCTTTTTCTTCCCTTTCTCACACCGACATCTTCCCCTTCGCGCTCTATCGAGCCCTCATAGCGCCCTTCACCTCTAGATCCCCTCATCGTAGGCGACGGCGCCTCTAGGAAAAGTTTCATCCAAGGAAAACGTTTTCATTCTAGTGATGGAGCCTGAAAAAAGGAACGTGGGCCGAGTTACACTTCTGTCCCTTACAGAGAGATCAAACAAGATAAATGGACCTCTGCTCCCCCCAAGTTCGAAGCCACTCAGATGGAGGCTCACAATCCATCCTCACCATATCACCGCCCCGGTTCGGTCTCTCATAACAGCAACAATCTTCATTCCTCGAGGTTTTTTCTTGTAAACAAATAATATTTTCCAATACTGGGCGAGCAATCTAAAGAATGACAGCCAGGCCTGTGCACTTACGTCCAACGTTGCAGATGAGCCAGGAACTGTATTGAAAAGCATATTTATTTTCACAGTAAATCCGTGATTGTTCGAACCAGAACTCAGTTTCAAAAAGATGTTTCGGTCCTTTGAATTCATTTATTTATTCGATATTATGTGGGAGGGAGCCCATTCAGAACGAGATCAAAAATACATTCATTTCAAACCAATGAACGATTCCGATAGCTGGATATTGTGCGATGAAGTAGAAATGGGCGGTAATCGATTAGCGAATATCATGGCGAATACAGTCACGATTGAAAAATTATTCACAAAAGTAATCGAATAATGAACGTAATCTATTGCATTGGTAATCGCGCGTGCCGATAACTCTTCGCGATTACTGTTAAATTGGCAAATTAAAATTAAATTAATCGAGAACATTTGGCAATTTCGGTTGGTTTTTCCCTGAATAATTAACCTAAGTTTTCATACAAAAAAGTCAATCTCTCTGATTCGGCCCAAACTTCCAAATAAATTGGTCCCAGAACGATTGGCACCCACTGGAAGAAGTAATTGGTCAATTTATGGGTAAAAAAAAACTAAAGCACCACCTGGGTTCGAACTGAGTACCTTCCGGTTACTGCCGAACGCACTAGCCACTTGCGCCATGGTGTAACCTAAATTACGACGAATAGCGTGTGGGATATCATTGCCACTAAATTTTGGACCCTGAATCGATTGGAATGGGTCCGGGACCCGCCACATCCACCGTTTCCCCCATTCGAGGAATAACCAACCCGTGTGTAAGAATTTGCAGATTTTTTTCTAGGCGTTTCAAGGTGTCTAGATCAAGATGAGCAAAAAATGTCCGTCCGCCGTACGCCGTCCGGGCTTTTTTGGTGGTAGAAAATTTTCTAAAAATCTAAAATTTGAGGGTATTTTCCCGGCCCTAGTTGGTCCTCGATACTTTTCAGCCCAATTGGACTAAATTTAGGCGGGGTAGGGGTCAAAATGTGTATTTCGAAATATGGATTTTCGAGATTTTTGGCGATCTAGGCGTGTGGGGTATCATCTTCCACTAAATGTTGGACTCTGAATTCAATGAAATGGGTCCTTGAACGACCAGCGCCCTCTGGATGAAGTTACGGGTCAAAATGGGTACCTATCTACCCATTTTGAATATGTATTTTCGAAATTTCCGGTACCTAGGAGTGCGGGGTATCATTTTTCACTAATTTTGGACCCTGATTCGATTGGAATGGGCTCGGAACCCACCACACCCACTGTTTCCCTCATTTTCTCCATGTTGAAGAAATGAGTCTCCATGCGCCTCGTCCGAGGAATAACCAACCCCTGTGTAAGAATTTGCAGCGTTTTTCCGAGGTTTTGAGTCCAAGTGGCTCATCGTTTTCCATGTAATTTTGGCCGCTGAATCGATTGAAATGTATACCACTCAGAATTTACATCTGCATGAGAGATTTCAATGTTTTCCCAATGATGAATGTTTTTACTACCGCCTTCACTCAACTACGTAGATTTCATTTATGCGCTTCAAAAACAAAGTAACCTCTAATGAGAGGTGCTATAGTTGCGACTGAACTCGAAAATGAATTGAGTACCTTCGGATTTTGGCGAGTGAAAAACCGACAGGACACACGGACTCAAAAACCTGTGCTCTGCCTCTCATGTCACTGCATTGGCCTTTGTGAGGGGAGTGTCGAGAAAAGAACGTGATTGAATATTATACGGTGAGAAGCCGTTGTTTGGCGGTGGATGGTGGATGGTGCATGGTAGAGGGGGGGGGGGTGCTCTCAAGCCAGGCGAGGCTCTTTGGATTCAATCCCTAACGTCATAGAAGTATGGCCACTTGAGCATGTAAACCCCTTGACAGTTTGAAGTGAGTCAAGACACTACGACCTCTCAATGGTAAGGTGAAAGGGCACTGCCTGATGGCGGGGGGGGGGGGGGTTCATTCTCAAGGGGGAAGCCGGTGTAAGTTGAGAAAGACCACCCGACCAGAAAGAAGGACCGTTGCTCACTTTCTACGGAAAGAACTTTTGATCATTGATTCCACGTTAGGAACACGTACCCTATTAAATAACTCGGAGAATAATATTGATTGATGTTTATTCCCACGAGTAAAACTCATTTTGCCTCCAGAGAGCAATTTTCCAGGTTGCCTCGATAGAGTCGATGGTGACGATGAATAATTTTCCAATCACGCGGTGTTTTCTCGTTTCATCCACGATTCGTTGCGAAGTTTAGTTGCCGCGATGGGAGCGCTCACATCGACGTCATTTTATATCAGATGCATTGGAGGGAGGAAGTCACGTAACAAAATATTGGACTTACTTTCTAAACGTAAACCGCGATGACGACGGGGCGAGTAATGTATCTGATCATTGTAGGGAGCGCCGAGGTTGACACAGTTGTAACAATTAATTGCAACAGTGTTCATTTGTGAGTGTCTTAGACCCCTTACAAAATTTAGTAGGAAATGATAACCTACACGCCTAGGTACCAGAAATCTCGAATCGACACATTCGAAATGGGTAGATTGGCACCTATTTTGACCCTTAACCTCATCCGGAGGGCGTCAATCGTTCCCAGACCAATTTCATTGAATTCACGGTCTAAAATTTAGTGGAAAATGAAACCCCACATGCCTAGGTGCCAGAAACCTCGAAAACGCATATTCAAAATGGGTAGATGGTTACCCATTTTGACCCATGACTTCTTCCGGTGGGTGCCAATCGTTCTGGAACCAATTTTATTGGATATAGCGTCCAACATTTAGTGATATGGTACCCCACACGTCTGGATCGCCAAAAATCACTAAAATCCCTTTTTCGAAATAAACATTTTGAAACTCCGCCCGAAGTTTGGTCCGATCAGGTTGAAAAATTTCGAGGACCAACCAGAATCGGGAGCGGACCCCTGACCCAAATTTTAGATTTTTAGAAAATTTACTACCAAAGTCGGCGTGGACGGCCATTTGATTTTTTTGGTCTAGACACTTTGAAACGTCCAGAAAGACATGTTGGGCCAAATCGGAGAGATTGACTTTCTATTCAAGGAATAACTAACCAGAAATAGTATTCTCTGAAGAGCTAACAATGTTTACAAGGCGTAGTTTGGCTTACATGTAGAAATAATTCACGAAATGCTGAAAACATGGTGAGTGTTTGAATAGTAAATAATTTTTGAATTGAACGAAATAGGTCATTTGAATTGAATTTGATAATTAGATTAACGTTAAGGAGGTTTACTTCTTGGTTGTATAACGCATCCGCCATAGCTTCAGACGAAACCTCAAGTTTCACTATACAATTTCATGGCTTCTCCAGCTCCTGATTCAACATGATTTTAAACTACTTCAGTATGCGAAAGGGAAGCAAAAACCCTCACTACTCCCGAGAATAGAAGCTAATTACGAGAAATCTCGGTGGTGTCGAAATATCATTAATTGAAGTTTTCATTTTTAAACAACTTACCTACTGTACAATACTTTGGGTCCTATTCACGTTGTTTCACCTTACTTGAACATATTTATGAAGTTGAGGGCGAGTTTTACTAAAAATTACATCGAAGGCGTGAAAGATATTCGTGAATAATAGTAGAAAAAAAATGGCTTTCCAGAATTTAAAAAAGAAAAAAAAAGGCTTTTGTCATAGAACATTTTATGATATCTGCAAATTAATCCTCAATTGTTTCTTATTGTAAGTGGAGCTTGCTCGTGAGGGAAATTATTATAAAGTGAGATGAAAATTAGAAAATTATTTTTTATCGGAACACGACTTTCCCGATCAACACTAGAAGATGAATGTATCATTTTGTGGGACGTCCCGTGGTTAAACAGGGTGTTAACCACCGTAGCGGCCATTTAAAAAAGAAAGCATATAGTTTGAGGTGTGTGCAGTAGATCTGTAAAGAGGAGATTACAATTATTTTAAAAGCGAAAGATGTTGGTAACTGGTTACGTTCATTACCGTTTTTTGGGCCGAATCGGAGAGATTGACTTTTTTCATGAAAACATAGGTTGCTTATTCAATGAATAACCAACCAAAATCGCTGCAAATTCTTTCACAGGAGTTGACTCATATCTTCAACATGGGGAAAATGGGGGAAACAGTGGGTGTGGCGGGTCCCGGACCCATTCCAATGGATTCAGGGTCCGAAATTTAGTGGAAAATGATACCCTACACGCCTAGGTTCAAGAGATCTCGGAAGCACTCATTCAAAATGGGTAAAATTTGGGCTGGGTAGGGGTCAAAATGTGTATTTCGAATAATGGATATTAGAGATTTATGGCAATCTAGGCGTGTGGGGTATCATTGTCCGCGAAATTTCGGACGCTGAGTCCAAAGAAGTGGGTCCCAGAACGATTTGCACCCACTTGAAGAGGTTATGGATCAAATGGGTGCCAGTCTACCCGTTTGGAATGTGCTTTTTCGAAATTTCTAGTAAATAGGCGTGTGGGGTATCATTTTCCACTAAATTTTGAACGCCGAATTGATTTGGACGAGTCCGGACGCTTCACACTCACTGTTTACCCTATTCCCTCGGTGCTCCTGTTCCAAGGAACAACCAAATTCACATCATGGAACGTGTGCGGTCCAATTTCGAGACCAATCGGAGAGTTGGTCATGATTACATAGGTTGATTATCCAAGGAATACCCAAGCAAAAACCCCGAAATAACTTCATTGTAACAACTTTATTTTTTATAGTTTTTTTGTGAAACCTTGCAGTCATACCAGTTCGTCTTATCGAACGATACTTTCCACGTTCCGAACAAATTCCACAATACCAGTACCTATTGCTATAGTTCTGATTATCTTCCTCAATATACCCCGTTCCGGGCTCACTTGATTCACGATAGCCAAAATTGAATGTCGGGAATACGATTTCATGAAGAAATAATACCTCAATGGGACGTTCCATACAGTCACTCACAGAGTCGATCAACATTGAACGGTCATGAGTCGTCGATTCGAGCTAGCACTCGACCGGAGCTACTGCTAATTTATTACTATGACCGAGGGTTTATGCACTCGACCTCCCATTCTGTGGCCGTTCTCACTGAAGGGAAGTGGGTGGTTTGTGGTATCATCAGTTGATTAGATTGCTTCCACTGCATTCGATACAGCGGTCAGTTGCCAACTGTAGTTACTGTTCAATCCTTCCGTCTTGAATTCGCACCCAATAAGTGTGGAATACGAAGCGGTTAACTCATCTGTCTACGTGATCTCCCACATTTGATTAGGTGGTTGTTCTCACTTGGTTGATACGTCAATATGAAACGAGATTCCGTGAGTCGAAACCTGTAGGCCCGATCGCCCGGGAATTGGCGCCGATACGGAGGCAAAACAGTACACAATAGCGACGACAAATGATTCCCATATGCAAGCTAATGAGCCTCCCCCCTAATATTAGCTTATATTGTAAGCTTATGAGCCTCCGAATAGGGACTACCCCCAATCCCCATCATATGGCGCCGGCCAGGTCCCAAGAACTATTTTCTCCATAGATTAAATTTATAAATAAGCACCGACGCGGAGGCAAAACAGTGCACAATCGCGACGACAAACGCTCCCCATATGCAAGCTAATGAGCCTCCCCTTAGGGACTATCCCGTTACCCGTCAGTCAACACTGGCCAAGAAGAATCATTCTCTCCATTTTTGCAATGGTGAGAAGCTACAGACTGGGATAGGAGTTCACAAACCGAAACACGAAATGGCTCGATGCTCAACTAATTTATTGAAAATCGAAAACCAAGTAGATTCCAACAGACGACACAACTAGACAATACCGCTATGTACAATACCTCGGAGGACTGACCACAACTGACTTACGAACCCGAGTAAACTTCTTCTCACTGATAAGTGCCACAACAAGGTCCGAAGTCGAACGACCGATGGTTGAGTCTAGGCATACATGCCTACAGGGTAGGCGTGAAACTTTACATATAATATAGTATAACATGATATAATACAGTATAATAATGAATTAATATAGATTCCAAATTTCTGGCACACCGGCCCATTTCGAATATGTGTTTTTGAGATTTCTGGTGTCCTAGACGTGTGGGGTATCATTTTCAACTAAATTTTTTACTCTGAATCGATTGGAATGAGTTAAAGAATTCGCAGTGTTCAATTTATTACATCTTCAATGTTTTGCAAGGATTTCAAGTATCATATTTGCCCACACCGTGCATTTGTCCGACCAAGCGAAAATGACTTCAACTTTTTAATATTAAATTAGAAACCAAATTTGTAATTCCGGAATCTACCCAAAATTTCATGTAAATTCGACCCCTCAAACATTTTTTTTTTTACTGCAACCCCAAATTTGTAAAATAGTGGATGATGGTGAACTCTAATGTGTGACACATGAATTTTAATTACTTTTTAACGCTGATTCAAATGATGTTATTCGTTTTTTTATTCGACTAAATTTTTGTTAAACAATGACCTAAATTTGTATATTTTTTTGTGTGCGCGTGTGTTTGCTCGTAAAAATTCAAGTAATTATTCCGCCTGAAGTTGAAATCTATGTGTCCAATGTTGAAGTCCATTTGTTAATGTTTTGAATTTATCTACCAAAAGTTTAAATTAATGTGTCAATACTACAAATAGGGACCAGCGACTATGATACTCCGAAGGTCTGTACAAGCCCCGCTATATCACGAATCCCAACAAGGGCGGTTTATAATACAACGTGAATCTCATGGAAAATACCATCGACGAAGTGAAGCTATTAGTCACGAGGAAATCCACTCGCGTCGTCTTTTCAATATGCGCGGCAAAAAGGGTTTATTCACGAACGTCGACAACGCAAAACCAGCACCAGTACGACAGAAAATAAAGAAGGACAAAAACAAAGGAGAGGAGCTAATAGCGATGTATGTGGAACGGTATCCCTACCGACCGATCGTAAAGTTCCACTCTGAGTTATCGATTTACGGTAGATCATCTTCTTCTATTCAAATCACGTTTGTAGTCGACGCGCATCGATTGTCCCAACCGCTGAACTATATATCCGTATTCGTGTGAATACCGTCGAGTCATCTCGTTTGAATCTGTATAGCAGTACTTTCAAATGCTTTTAACGAAAAAGGCTCTTCAGGTACACGGTGCCTTTTGCATTTGGAATTGAAAACCAACGTGATTCCTACATATATCAAACCAACGAGGCTTGGGTTTCATCCACACGGGAGGGAAATTGACCCGTGTAAAGCAGTTCCGATAGAATTTTGTTCCAATAGATCGCTGCTCGTCTAATTTCTCATTCAACTGTCTGAGTCGCCTCCGCCAAATCTCAACTAGTATTCAACCAATTATATGGAAAAGTCAAACACGGCTCATCCGCTGTTCAAAGCAAGTGATCATTGAGAGCGCCGTAATCATCAAACTGTTTCAGTTTCTGATGTGCTTATCAAAATGTGAATGGAGTATCATATCATTGCTCGATTACTAGTCGGTAAAGCTGACTCACGAGCGATTTACTTATCATTATAATTAACTAATTTAATTAATGGCTCTTTACAGCTTACAGAGCGGATTAGCTTTGGAATATCTGTTACCTAACTATGTTTAAACATTCACAGGCTTAAAAGAAAACGCTGCAAATTCTTTCGCACGGGTTATTATTCCTCCGACCAGGTGCATGGAGACTCATTTCTTCAACATGGGGAAAATGGGAGAAACAGCGGGTGCGGTGGGTCCCAAACCCATTCCAACCGAATCAGTGTCCAAAATTTAATGGATAACAATACCTGGATCACCAAAAATCTCGGAAATCCATTATTCGAAAAACACATTTTGACCCCTACCCCGCCCTAAATTGGTCCGATCGGGCTGAAAAGTTTCGAGGACCAACTAGACCAGGGTACGGACCCCTGACCCATATTTCAGATTTCTAGAAAATGTTCTACTACCTAAGTCGGCGTGGTGGGAGGTATTCAGCGTCCCTCCAGGAAATGATACCCCACACGCCTAGGTACCAGAAATCTCGAAAACACATATTCAAAATGGGTAGAAAGATACCCATTTTGATCCATTACTTCATCCGGTGGGTGCCAATCATCCTGGGACTGATCCCAATCGATTCAGGGTTCAAAATTTAGTGGAAAATGATACCCCTCAGTCCTAGCTTCAAGCCCGCTTTCGAAATAGGTAGATAGATACCCATTTTAATCCATTACCTCTTGCGATGGGCTCCAATCGTTCCCGGACCCGTCACATTCTGAATTCAGCATCCAAAATTAAATCGAAAATGATAGCCCTTACGCGTAGATCGCCGTAATTTATCATACCGTTTCAGTTTCTGATTTGTTTATCAGTATATGAATGGAATATCTTATCGTTGCTAGATTATGGTAGAACCGACTCACGAGCGATTCACTTATCACCACCTGAATAACGACTATATTATAACTAGGCTTATAGCTTACGGCCTAACTTGCCGATTATTAGATTCCACCTCATGCAGGTTGCTGTCCTTTCCTTCCAATTTTCATAAGGTAATTGGCCCTTCACGCCCTTTGCTTAGGGGACTCACTGTTTTCTGTCCGTCCGGCCAATTCCCATGAATTCTTTTCTCCAGAAAATAATTTCATAAATAGCGCCTGTGGGGTGGCAATACAGTGCACAATGTTGGTGACGAACTCTCCCCTAATGGAATCTATAGCAATCTTCATATTCGCATGTCTGATAAGCCTTGCAACATGGTAACCAGGAAGAAAACTGCCTTCATTGACTTCCACCAAGCTTGACAGTGTCTCTCACGCTCTGCTCAAACTTGGTGCACTTGGAGTGAGTGCCAGACGCTTGAAGCTGGTTTGCTCACTGTGAGAATGCCTCATTATCCGTTCTCCTTCGTGATGAGTCATCCCAGCAGTATCCAATCTCAGAGGGAATCCTGTAAGGAGACATTTAGCCCCCACTCCTCCTTGCCTTCTTGATAGATTTTGACGAGTTATTTACAACGCGTGGCATCAGAGGTGTCAACATCAACATGATGATATTGTTGTCCATGTTCTACGCTGACGATCTTGTCTTGCTCGCAGACTCATATATGCTGAGGCTTCTCCGAGCCTTGAACGAATATCGAAGAATTTGACCAGGTGGTAAACACGTCATAATCAAAGGTGATGATATTCCATAAGAAGGGTCGCCGAGCTCTCGCGGACATGATCTATATGCACAGCATCTTTTCTGGGCGCAGTGATGCCCAATCCCTGCTTGCCCAGTTTGGCCTGCGGATGCCCCGAGTTGGCCGGCGCTCCTGCGATTTATATCCAACTACATAAGTTCTCGACCTCACTGCCAACTTCCCAGAATGGCTAACCTGCTGTTGGCCGGTCCCTTTGTGATGTTGAACACTTACCACTTTACTTTTTCATATCTCGTGGCTGGTGCGCGAATGTATATTTTTTTCTTTTCTGTAATTGGGCTCGTCCCGTTCATATCTAATAAATAAATTAAAAAATAAAAATTTTGGAAGTCCTCCTTTCCAGATCTGGGCTCTTCTCAGCTCACGCAAAGCTGGCTTTTCGAAAGGGGGTTGCTGCATATAAGGCAATATTGCTCTATTGCCTTCAAATCTGGGTCCAACTTACCAGAGCCATGGTGGGCTCTCATCAACTCTATGATCGCTTCCACAACTCTGTATGCCTGCGAGACACGGTCATTTTGTCAGGCTGACGTGCTTGAGCGGATTCAGTTGAGACCGTTCAATTCCCTGCTGGGCCTCACACCCCCACACCTGAAACTCTCAATTGCCAGATGTATGTTTGGACGGTGGACGAGGATGATGAGGATGGGCGACAACACACTGCCCAGGATAATATGTTTCAACTGCCTGGTAGATCTCTCTCCTTGCCTGACTGACCACAGATACAACTGGGCACTTTTAGATGGAGCGTTTTCATGAGTTGGCAGACTGTGTGTCCTGTATGGTGCCTGCTGCAGAGAATCTGAAGGAGTTGAAGAGCACATTTGTTGAAAACTTCGAGAAGAAATATAGGGAGGTGCGTAGCTGGCTCGTTGCTCCAAGTACAACTTTTCCCCGAGAAATCCAACGACCTTATAGGATAGTGTGCTTTCTACCTCAACCTTGATCACCCGCTTTTCATCAAGAGGACACTGGCTCAAATCCGCTGAGCTGGTTAAAGATGTAGCCGCATCACCCTTGACCCGCTGACAAGCGCCTTCTCCATAGGTATGTAACCTCAACCGCTCCGTCTTTCCAGCAGGTTTCTGGGTCATACCACCCTCAGCATGGATAAGTAAGTTGTAACTCTGAGATGGATGAAAAATACAAGGGAAAATCGCACATATAATTATAACTAGAACAGCAGAATGGGGATGAATTCACGTTTTCTTAAGTCACAAATGTGTATACTACCTAGTTCAAAGTATAAAGGGAAAGGTTGCACACTGACGTTGAATGATATTGAGGGACAAAAGGAATTCCAGGCTGTGAAGATGAAGGGAGGGGCCACGACGGAGATTGTCATTTAGGAAGAGAGCTAATTCTCTCAGGCAATCTTCAAGTCGGCTTCCCTCAGGTTCTGCTCACCTGCTGCCAGTTCATAGGATATGCTCTTCACTTCGACCAATATCACCAAATCTCGCGCCCTCTAACAAACACGAGCCATCTGTTGAAGGGGGGTTGAAATGGTAAACCTCTTGGACCTTGGGAGATATGAGCTCATTTCTCAATAATTCGACCCTATTGCCCCAATGGCCTTTAAGCAATATGAAGAATAGGTACATAATAATATAAATACTGGAAGAATTTTCTTCAAGTACCTTACCGTTTTCAAAATACTCTTTTTGACACGTAATTATCGATTTCCTGAGAGCGGCTATCAGAATACCTACTTGAATCGCCTCAGCGTTCAAAATTTAGTGTACATTGATACCTTGCAGGCCTAAATCCCCAATAATCTCAAAATGCCACTTCTCAAATCCATCCACACCATGAATTTGTTTTTAGAGTTCGTGCTGAAATGAATCAAGGCAAACTAAAATCCTGATTCTGTGAAAAAAATTCAGACTGTTCAGAGCATTTAAAAAAGATTTTTGGGCTCAGCTACAGTACTGACATGATGATTGATTGAAATAGTGTTCCCTACTTAGTGGAATGCTAATAGCTACCCAATTTTGTGTGGGTTTTACGTCATTTTGGGGACTTAAAGCGACACTCCAGAGAATATTTATGAAAAACGATGGAAATTCCTTCACAAGGGTTAATATACTTCGGTCAAGAAGCATGGAGACTCACTCTAATCGATTCAGCGTCCAAAATTTAGTGGAAAATGATACCCCACACGCCTAGATTGCCAAAAATATCGAACATGGGGAAAATGGGGAAAGTAAGCAAGTTCACTGTGGCATGACACCTACGTAAAGTAAGGTAAGCAGGGACTTCCACCATGGGTTTTCGTCCGACTACCTTGTCAGGTGTCAAGGACGTCGTCAGCCGTCCTTCAAAGAGGATCGTAAATTGATCTGACGGCATGACACCTATGCTTAGAAGCTGGTAGTACTTTTTGGAAGTGGACATTTTGCCTTAGTGCAGTCGACCCTCACGTATGGTACAATGGGGTGAGAGGGATGCAGTAAAGAGACTGAGTCGTTATTTGCTGTGCAAAAGCGAATAGTGGAAATTCTCCCTATGATGAACCAGTGGTAACTTAGAGTCAGCCACTTTGAGGAATTCAAAGCCCCAAAAGTGTACGGGTGGATTGATAGGGCCACGATCGTCAAAATTATCCTCAACAAACGAAGGGGTACGCTGCTTATGGTAAGCGGTACAATTACAAGGACAAGCGGGGAATGCATTTAAAATGTGTATTTTGGAAAATGCATTTTCGAGATTTTCGGTGATCAAGACGTGTAGGGTGTCATAATGGACTAAATGAATCATGGAATCAGTGTCATTTGGACGCTAAATCCAATGAGACAACTCCCAGAACGATTGGTGCCCACCGGAAGAGATCATGGGCCAAAACGGGTATCGATTTACCTATTTCGAAAATGGGTTTTCTGCTTCCTAGCCGTGTTGGGTATAATTTTCCACTAAATTTTGATCCCTGAATCGATTGAAATGAGTCTCCATGCTCCTAGTCCAAGTAATCCACCCCTGTGAATGAATGTGCAGCGTTTTATTCAATGGTCACCCAAAACGGTTGAGAGTTATGCTAAATGTTAGCTTCACCAAGTTATAACTTTCTGCCGTTCATATGTGATATATAAATAATATGATCATCTAAACTTCATATTATGTTCTTAATTTTCAATCTATAAGATAGTTTCATTAGTTTCTTCTCTAATTAGCCTTGTCTAACATATAGTTAGTATTAATATAACACACAATTTCAACTATACCATAATATTGACTAATGACTCCTCCCCTTAGAACAAGCTGCTCTTATGGGAGGGAGTAGCATTGGAATATCTATTACGTAACTGTACTGTGAATGTTTTATAAGAATTGGCGTGTGTAATACGCGGTGTACATGAAGATGAAAAATCGTTGAATGAAATCCAGTGTGAAAGCACGTGCTAGCTCGAATACGATCCCCCGACAATCAATTGATCACAAATCGCCGCTTGAGAAAAGACACGGTTATTTGGTCGCCTCCTTTCATCTAACCGGTTGTGTCCGACGATCGAACTGCCGCGGATTTGAAAAGCCGGCGACTTCATCACGGAATATTGTTCGGGAATCGGGATGCTTACTCGTTCGGAAGTAACGGGCACCAGAGCTAGGCTCAAGGGGCAGAACGAGCTGAGTGGTGGCGGTGCGGAAGGGAAGAGGCATCGAGAATAGAAGCCGCTCTTTTATTACTTCTTCATGCCTCCACGGTCTCACGCACGCGAGGGAATCGGTGAGATAGAAAAAGACTGATTTGTACCTGTAGAAAGAGGCAAACAATACATTCTGTTTGACTTTCCTCCCAACGATGGGTTGAGGTTAATACCGACTAAGTACGAAGTGATGTGCAACGACGTGATTATGTGGCCTTAAGGATTCAGCTGAATCATTTATTGGAATACGGGAGGAACCCAATTACAGATTATGTGTACAGAACGTCAGATAAGAGCAGCTGAGGAACGAAATTACAAACAAAGAGCTATCTACGAGTGTAGAGGTAGTTGGAAACAGTAGAGGGGATGGCAAAGAGTTGAGCAGAGACTATTAGGCCATGAGGCCCATTACCATGGATGAAGAAGAAGACAAGAAGAAAAGACTTTTTCTCCCATGCCCATTACAGTCTATCCTCGTCATGGTTGTGCGTTAGATCATCTGGGAGCCCTGCTCTATGGTTCTATGGCTTCCTCATATATCAGGCACCCCACCCTCTTCCCGCGTTCGCCTGCCTGTGGCAGCCCAGGATGGAACTCGAGGAGGTTCCGGGTTCAACAAGGTGTCTTTCAATTCTCTCCTCTGCTCAGCTAGGCCTCCGTACTAACGCGACTCATCATATTCTTGTGGTCTTCCATCATTGGTATGTTATGAGCTTTAGGGTGGGGTGGCTGTGGAGCACGAGGTGTCAACACGTGCAAGGAGATCCGGAGAATCTAAGCGCCCTGAGAACAAGCCAGGGAGGAATGAGACGTCGGAACAGATGTGGCGATCCCGGGGACACAATAGGCTGAACGGGCGGGCGAGCTCGCCATAGTCCAGGATCTCGCGGGGAATGGAGAGCTTATAAGCCAGGAACCGCAGGAATGACCAAGACACGTTCGATTTGTACGATATGGCAGTCATAGTGAGGGCTCCAGATCACCGACGCGTACTCCAAGATGGGCACGAGAGTCTTGTAGAGTGACCCAAGGGATGATGCCAATCATTGCCAATAATTCCATGTGCTTGGCATTATAGAACTGTAGCGAATTATAAAGACGTCTTCTTAATAAACTCAGTGTCAGACCCAAAACGTCTGAAGAATCTAAGACCACCTTAATCTACGTCAAAGATGTACAGGCACATCTTTGCTGTAATAGATGCTTTCGTTTGTGTGGCTCTACCCAACGAAACCGCTGAAACGGGGAAGAAGCCGGCAATCAAGAAAGAAGTTTTTTGAAGTCCATCACGGATTGTTTGTGACCGTGCGACTGCATTCAGTAGTCAGGAATTAATGAATATTGCCAAGGTGAAGGCATTGAGCTTCACATGCGGGTTTGC